>MU703202.1:108936-129489 GCA_026770625.1 Nicotiana glauca
ATTACTCGTATTTTCAAGGTAAACATGGGTCATGATTAAATCCACATTGAGCTAGTACAGAATGTTGAAATTCGAATACACATACAGAGCCATCGCAATGGAAATTAATCAAGGAACGTACCTTCAGCCATGGTTGTTCAAGTGATGTAGGGAATTCCTTGGAAGAACCTTGAGTGAAAATCTAAGGAGTCTTCTAGCATGTGTCTATCATAGTATGCCATATTGATGGAGTCACATGCATATTTATAGGTAAGGTAAGGACTCTTAGGCAAATACTTTAGCCATAGGGACTTCTTCATAAATTATAATTACCCTAGGGACTCCTAATATATGGTAATTTCTTTCCATCAAAGAAACTACCATAAATGCATAATTACAAAATATTATCTGATATATTATTTCCTTTTGGAGACAAGGTAAATAATTTATTACCTTATATGTGGGCTACACTGGAAGTCTCTAGAAGAGATGGTAATTTCTAACATTCTCTCACTTGGCCCACATATTAAAATCAGATAATCCTTTATGAGAGATAAACATATAATATGGCCATAAACTTTATCACTCAATTAAAAGTTATGCAACAATCACTTTAACTAGAATATATTATTACACGAATCATGGCTGTCATGCTTTTAAACAAACACTTCCTTCCATGTATCACAATGCACAATACATTCTAACAAAGTATCTAACAAATTTATGAATGAACTTAATATAAGTCATTCAGAGTCCAACTTTATTGATCCAATGATCACAAATAAAACATGAAAATCCAAAAGTGTGCACTATCATGTATATCAAAATAATCATAATGTCTAGACAAAATGTTAGAGAGTAAAGCAAGACTAAACTGAGCTACTAAGCCCCATATGGGTTACATGATCCTTGAAAATATTAGCCGGCAGATCTTTAGTCATAGGATCAGCAATCATCAAAGTGGTACTAACTTGCTCAAAATTCACATCTTGCTTCTTCACATAGTCTCTAACCATCAAGTACTTTATGTCGATGTGCTTGCTTCAGCTGTCACTTTTATTATTCTTAGAAAAGAAAACTGCAGCCGAATTGTGATAAAAAATTCTCAATGGCCTTGAAATGGAATCGACAATCCTAAGGCCGGAAATAAAGTTTTCCAACCATAACGCCTGTGTTGTAGCTTCATAGCATGCTATAAATTTAGCTTCCATTGTGGATGTTGCAACAATGGTCTGCCTGACACTTCTCCAAGACACAGAACCTCCGCCAAAAAGGAAAATTTATCCTGAAGTAGATTTACCAGTGTCCTTACATCCACCCAGATCAGAGTCAGAGCATTTGTATGTGAGCTTAAAATCCTTGGTTCCTTGCAAATACCTCAAGACCCTTTTACCAGCTTTCCAATGGTCAAGACTAGGGTTACCTTAATATCTACCAAGCATTCCTACCGCAAAAGCAATATCAGGTCTGGTACAGACCTGTGCATACATAAGGCTCCCAACAAGCGAGGCATAGGGAATGTCTTTAATTTGCTCCTTTTCCAATGCATTCTGTGGACACTGATTCAATGAGAATTTGACACCTTTAATAATGTGTGCTGCTATAGGTGAACAGTTCTTCATCTCCAATCTTTCCAGAATTCTTTTGATGTAGGCCTTTTGAGACAGTCCAATTAATCTTTGGCATCTGTCTCTGTGAATCTCTATGCCAATGACATAAGAGGCTTCAGCCATATCCTTCATCTCAAAATTCTGGATAAGGAACTGTTTAGTCTCGTGCTACAATCCCAAATCACTACTTGCAAGCAAAGTATCATTCACATATAGGACTAGAAAAATATGTTTGCTCCCACTATTCTCAAGGTATATACACTGATCAATAATGTTCTCCATAAATCCAAATGAAGAAATAACATTATGAAATTTAATATACCATTGGCGGGAAGCATACTTTAGCCCATAAATAGATTTATTCAACTTGCAAACAAGGTGACTTTTGTCCTTATCACAAAATCCTTCAGGCTGACACATGTATACCTTCTCTTCAAGATCTCCATTCAGGAAAGTTGTTTTCACATCTATTTGATATAAATCTAAATCAAAATAAGATATTAATGCCATGATTATTCTCAATGAAACCTTCTTTGATACTAGAGAGAAGGTTTTATGGTAATCAATGCCTTCCCTTTGAGTAAAACCCTTGGCTAAAAGTCTGGCTTTATATCGTTCGATATTACCCGATGAGTCTCTTTTAGTTTTAAAGACTCACTTGGAATCTATGGTAGAGGATCCCTTTGGTATTTGACGAGATCCCGGACTTTATTTTTAGCCATATATTCTAACTCTTCTTTTATGGAATCATACCAAGGCGTGGAGTTTTCTCCACTCATCGCTTGTGAAACCGAGCATGGATCATCTTTTAGTCCAATATCATAATCAGACTCTTGGAGATATACAACACAGTCACTAGAAATTGCTGATTTTCGAAGTCTTGAGGATTTTCTCACTCCCACTGATTGAGACACTTCTTCAGTGGGTTTAGGTAAAGCGGGTTGATCTTCATGTGGCTCCTCAAGTGGTGGTGGCTCTTGAACTTGTTATTGTTCAGATAATTCATGAGAATTTTTCTAAGCAACATTCAAGTTCCCAATATATAAAGGTACCAAAGGTGGTTCCCTTATTTCTTCCAATTACACCCTTTGAGTCAAATCACTCCCACTCTATTCATGCTCCTCAAGAAATTTAGCATTTCTAGCTTCTGTAGACATGTGATTTTGATCCTCCCCAAGATTTTTTATATTTTAGCATGTAAATATTTAATGTAGGCCTAATATAGCTATTTCAACTATTTTTGACTCTTTTACTTTATTTTATCATAAAAATAAAAATTATAAAAATATTTTTTTTATTTTAGCTAATTGATATGTAGTTACTTTTATTTTATCTTACTTTTGATAAAAGAAAAAAGAAAAAATAATCGCATTTTTTTTTTACATATTGGGTCTTTATCGTATTGGTTTTAACTTTGTTAGCTAGTGCAATTTTATCCAAAGAGAAGAAAACGCCAAAAAAGAATAATTTCTTTTAAAGTTTAGTATAAGATTTTGATAAGTAGTATTATATATATATATATATATATATAGCTAACTATTGATATAATTACTTTCTTTACTTTTAATTTAATTTCAAAAAAAAATGACATGATGACACATCATCACAAATGGACAAAATCATACAACTTCTTCACATGCACAATTCTCACTTGCACTAGCATATTCACGTTGCATTGTTGCGTTCATCTGAGTATTCATTTTTTAATAATCTTTGGACCACTCTCTCTGGACACAGATTTGTCCTCTCTTCTTGCCCAATCTCTTTTTCCATAAAAAAAAATATAGTAAGTTTGAGTGGGGATAACACTTAGATAATGGTGAGACCACTTTGATCATTGAGAGAAAACTTTGAGGGGAGGAGAGGATTTTGGGGATAAGAGAGAGAGGGAGTGTGGGGTAATATAAAAAAAGGGGAACCATTTGCATACAGTGTGGCTGACCCATCTTCTTCAAAAAAGTTTTTTACTAGTGAAAATAGAGCTCTCTTCTTTCCTCCAAGCACTAAAACACAAAGTTTCAACACCATGTGAATCCTCCATAGCTTGTCACCTCCATTCATTAAAGAAACTCCATAGCTTCACCATCGAACCATCACTTTAGTTAGCAATAACCAGCCAGCTCTCGCCCTTTCCATGGTTGTCGACGCCAGGGGTGATGACCGGTGATGGCCATAATTGTTGCTGCAGCACCTAACTTTGTTTCTGTCCTTTTTTCCGCCTCTGCTAGCCATTGTTATTCGACAGAGCTGTTTGGTTTCAATGGGAAACTTTCAGATCTGAGAGTCGAGGTTGCCATTTGAGTTTCGAGATTGCTGGCAAGTTCTCCATTTCCGGTCCATATTTACTCGATATTTATCGTCGAGTTTCCATATCCGTACTCTCATATATAAAAGGTCTATTTTCTAAATTTTCATTGTTCTTTCATCTTGTTACAACATCTTGGAGAGTGTTTAGACTGCTTTGATTTTTTTATTTATTTTATTGTATTTTTTTATTGATTTTATTATCTTGTTACAGTAGCTTTCATCTTTCATCTTATTATCCTTGAAGTAAAGATAATTTTCATGTTTTTCTTTATTTTATGCTCTTTGTTACGGTAGCTTCTGAAATTCTTATTAGTTTAGAAGCCAAATTTTACACGTTTCTTTCAAAATGTAGATTTACTTAAGTTGGACCTAGTTGTATAATTATTTCAATGATTAGATTAATTGTACGATATTATGTCTCTAAATTTGTATAGCTATCTACGTTCTTGAATGGATATATTAAATTGTAAGCTTAATTAAGTTGGCAAGTTAGTGGCAAATAAGTGGTACGTACACTTTGGACGTTAGAAAATTAAAGTGAATAAGTAAAATATATTATCATACTTTTTAATTGATCGTTTGATTACCTGTGGACTAAGGAATATTTTAATTTTCTAATGTCAATTTTTACGCATGATTTTACCCTTTTTAATACAAGGGTATTGATTGTTTGTCTTGTTATTGCCTTTCTTAATTCTTTTCGAATTATATTTTTGGTTTATGTTCAATAATATTTACTGTGATATGAACATTTGGTTTGTATTCAGTTATATTTATTGTGGTGTAAAGAGTCATTAAATAAAGTAGTTAAGCTATACCATGTCCTCCAATAATTTCGTATTCATGTCCTATGGTCATACATTGATTCTTGAATTTAGAAAATGAGTATTTCATAAGTGCGTAGTTGCTTTAGGCGCATAATTTTAAATTAACTTCTTTAAACTCGGGTGTGCATTTATGTGACCCAAATCTAAATCTCAACAACGTTAGATAAAATGTGACGTGGTTCAAGACGCATTTTAGATGACGTTGAATCTTTTCTAAAAAATAATTAAATAAAAGTGGTTATAAATTTAAAGTTGAACCATAGTTAAATCATGTATTAAAATTAGATAATAGGCCAATTATAATATTTTAGGCGACCGTGCTAGAACCACGGAATCCGGGGGTGCCTAACACCTTCCCTCAGGTTAACAGAATTCCTTATTCAGAATTTCTGGTTCGCAGACTTTAAAAGGAAAGTCAAAATTTCCTTGATTTGGGATTTAAAATAAACCGGTGACTTGGGATACTATAATAAAATATTCTAAGTGGCGACTCTGATTCTTAAATAAATAATTTCATTTTGATTGTCACTTTAATTGGAAAAAAAACTCCCTTATACCCTTCCGGGGGTGTAGAAAAAAGGAGATGTGACAGCTTCAACAATTTTAGGAGAATGAGAAGGACAATAAAACCTAAATCCCTTAGAGTTAACCGCATAGCCTATAAAATAATCATTTATTGTTCTTTTATCCAACTTCTTTAGTTGTGGGTTATAAACCCTCACTTCAGTTGGACATTCCCAAACTTGTAAATGATTTAAAGTAGGTTTCCATCCTTTCCATAACTCGAAAGGTGTCTTGGAGACAGCCTTGGATGGAACTCTATTTAAAATATACACGACAGTTTTTAAGGCTTTACTCCATAAGGATAAAGGTAAATTTGATCTGCTAATCATGCTTCTTACCATGTCCATCAATGTCCGGTTCCGTCTTTCTGCCACACCATCTTGTTGTAGTGTTCCTGGCATGGTATATTGAGCAATTATACCTTCGCTTTCAAGGAACTCAGCAAATGGACCCTTAACTTGTCCTTTATCTGTGTACCTACCGTAATATTCTCCACCCCTATCAGATTTGACAATTTTGATTTGAGCATCCATTTGTTTCTCTACTTCTATTTTTTAAACTTTAAAAGCCTCAAGTGCTTCTGATTTATTAAATAGAAAATAGAGATACATATATCTTGAATAGTCATCAATGAACGAGATAAAATATCTTTCACCATTCAAGCAAGGGGTAGGAAAAGGTCCACATATGTCTGTATGTATGATCTCAAGTAATTGAGAACTTCTTTTGGCACCTTTAGTTGATTTGTTGATCTTCTTACCCTTTATGCACTCCACACAAGTCCCAAAGTCAAAAAAATCAAAAGCTTTTAGAACTCCATCATTAACCAGCCTTTTGACTCTATCAATAGAGATGTATCCCAATCTCTTGTGCCAAAGACTTGATGAGTTCTCATTGATAATACATCGCTTAATGCCAATTTCTTTATCATGCAAAGTTAATACATTGCATTCAAATGTGGGTTCTAGCTCAAGTTTATATAAATTTTAATTCAAATTTCCAAAACCAATAACTTTATTATCTTTCAAAAGTTTCACAGAAGGATAATAAAAATTCAAATCATATCCACTAATCGATAATCTTGAAAGAGAAATTAAATTTCTAGAATATTCTGGAACATAAAAAGTATTTATAAATCTAAGTAAAAACCATCCTTCAAAATGAACCTATAATAAGTCCCCATGACTTCCACACGTGAACGCGTCCTATTACCAGAATAGTCGTATTGTTCACTTCCTATCGACTTCCTCTGAGTTAGAAAGCCCTACATGATTTTGGAAATGTGAATTGTAGCACCAGAATCAATCCACCATGTATTATCAGAAACTTCAGTAAAATTAGATTTATAACATACAATTACCTTTATTCTCAAGCCATTTCTTGTATTTCAGCCAATCCTTTTTCTAGTGTCCCTTCTTCTTACAGAAACGACAAGCATCTTTTTCAAATGGGCTTTTTTTCTTCATGGGAAAACTTTGGCCCTTCTTCACATTTCTCTTACCATGAGTCAGCATATTAACACTTTTAGGTGTCTCATGCTTCAACCTCTCTTCTTCTTGAACACACATGATCAAAAGTTCATTGATTGACCATTTATCCTTATGTGTGTTGTAAGGAATCTTAAATGGACCATATTCCGCAAGAAGTGAGTTGCGAATGAAATGAACAAGAAATGGTTCAGACATATCAACCTCAAGGGACTTGAGTTTAGCAACAATATCTCTCATCTCCATAATGTTCTCACACACTGTACGACTTATGTCGATAAGTCATACTTGAGAGCCTCTTCAGAAGGGTGCTGGACAATGTCTTGTCAAAGCTTACAAATTGTTCATCAATTGCCTTCATATAAGCTTTGGCCTTATCGCTATTAGGGATAGAACCCTTAATGCTTTGGCTTATGTGATCTTTTATGAGTATTAAACTTAAGCGATTAGATCGTTCCTACCGCTCCTAATTAGCCTTAGCAGCTGGCGTACTTGATTCCATATGGATAGGTGGTTTATCCACACGGAGTGCCAGGTCCAGATCCGAGCACCCTAAAGTGAGAAGGACTTTTTCCTTCCATTCAGCGTAATTGTCACCGGAAAGCATTAGAATTCGAGCATTCTCATTAAAAATAGTGGTAGGAAAAGCGGTAAAGACTGCAAAACAAGGATAAATATACATAAGCTATAAAGTTGTCACGACCCCAAATCCCGAGCGTGATGGCGCCCAACACACTGCTAGGCAAGCCCGACCAATTTGCCAACCTTAACCCTTTTCATACAATCTTTGGTTCAATTAACACAATTAGTTACTAATTCGTCAAACTGGAAGTTTGAGATATATTCAAAAATGCGGAAAACCCAAATGGAAATACTACTACACAGCCCAAATGATCAGGTGTCACAAGTCTAAGCCTCTAATACACGAGTGTCAACCTACTACATAATTTTCTAAAGAAAATGAGGAATAAAACAAATAGGATAGATGGGAAGATCAGGACTGCGAGCGCCATGCAGCTACCTTAATGCTCCCGGATACGATGCTCGACAGAGATAGTCTCACTCAGCCTCAGTAGGTACACATGTATCTACACACGAGGTACAGGGAGTAAACTGAGTACTTCTAACCCAGAGAGTAATAAACATAATAAAGGCTGAGAATGAGAAATCCTAAATAGGCACAGGATAAGCTATAATCACGACAGTTCACCAGGTAACATCAATTAAGATATCCAACGAAATTTACAACACTGCAACAGAGAAATAAATAATGACAGTCAAATATGCAATGCAGCACATAAACCGGTACTCTCTAGTACCCACTGCGGCGTGCAGCCCGCGCCATCCATTTATTTATCGTCAATAGCGCTCACTGGGGGGTGTACAGACTCCAGACAACAAAATTTACAACACTGCAACAGAGAAATAAATAATGACAGTCAAATATGCAATGCAGCACATAAACCGGTACTCTCTAGTACCCACTGCGGCATGCAGCCCGAGCCATCCATTTATTTATCATCGACGGCGCTCACTGTGGGTATGTACAGACTCCGGAGGGGCTCCTACAGCCCAAGCGCAATATAAATCCATCTCGTGGCATCCAATCTAGGCCCTCGGCCTCATATCAATATCAATGTAATACCACTACGGCGCACAGCCCGATCCCATAAGTATGATACCACTGCGGCGTGCAACCCGATCCCATAATCAGTCCAAAATCACATAAGCCTCTCGGCACAATAGCAAATAGATTATTCAGCCCAAACTTCATTAGAGATATTATTTAAGTCCCAAGTTTTGAGAAAAATGGTTGAGTTTGCAAAACAGTATTTAATACTAGGACTGAGTGCAATTTTCTATACACATGGTAAGAAACCAAAAAAACAATCCCTAAAGGATTCAAACAGTTGGCACGAAGCCCAATTATGATAATTAATCAATTTATTAGGATATTAATTCAACTCCAAGAAATTAGGTAATATTGTCATTAAGCGGGACGGACCAAGTCACAATCCCCAACGGTGCTCTACCCCACGCCCGTTATCCGGCATGTAAGTCACCTCAATATAGCACTATGATGTGCAAATTCAGGGTTCTAAACCCTCAACACAGCATTTACATCTATTACTAACCTCAAACCGGCTATTTCTTCAATTTGAGATGCCTTTTCCCTTCGAATTGATCTCCACGTGTGTCGAATTTATCAAAATCAGAACGAATACGTCACAATGCGTTATGGGAACAAAGCCCACTCAAAATAATCAAAAAATATCAAGATTCTCGAAATTAGCAAAAACCCGAGCCCCGGGTCCACTTCCTGAACTTCAGAAATTTTTACATCAACGTTTTCCTTATCTCCCTACGAGGCTAACCATACCAAATTTAACAATTACCCAAATAGTTTCGACCTTTAAATCCTCAGTTATATCTGAGAGGTTTTCTAAGTTTTTCTCCCTTAAATTCACGGATTAACGATAAAACTTTCTATAGATTCGAGTAATATAACCAAAATTGAGTTAAGAACACTTACCCCGTTGTTCTCTCCAAAAATCTGTCCAAAAATCGCCCTATCCAAGCTCCAAATCGTTAAAAATGGGAAATGGGAATCAAGTCCCATTTCCAGAACTTAACATTCTGCCCAGGCCCGTTCTTCATCGCGTTCGCGGCCCAGGCGTCGCGTTCGCGAAGCCTAATATCCCTGACCCTTCGCGTTAACAGTCCAAGCTTCGCGTTCGCAAAGACCAACTGACAGGCCATTCGCATTCGCGTGGCTTGCCTCGTGTTCGTGTAGGCCAAATGACCCAGGCAAAAAAATCCTTCTACGCGTTCGTGGTCGCCCTCCCGCGTTTGCGATGCACCCTGGTCTGCTCCTTCTCGTTCGCATCTCACCCTTCACGTTCGCGAAGGCCAATCTCACAGCCCCTCATTTTTCCTCTACGCGTTCGTCAGACAACCCTCGCGTTCGCGAAGAAGGAAACCAGATACAGCAGTTCAAAACTTCCAAAAATAACCTGTTGGGCATCCGAAACACACCCGAGGCCCCCGGGAACTTAACCAAAAATTCCAACACCTCCTAAAACATCATACAAACTTGTTCCAATTATCAAAAGACCTCAAATAACACAAAAATCATCGAATTACATCGAATTCAAGCGTAAGTTCTTTTAAAACTTCCAAAACACGCATTCGATCAAAAACCTGACCAAACCACGTCCAAATGACCTGAAACTTTGCACACACATCCCAAATTACCTAATGAAGCTACTACAACTCTCGGAATTCCATTCCTACTCCCGGATCAAAATCTCACATATCAACCGGAAATCGCCAAAATACTAACTTTGCCAATTCATGCCTAATTCTATGACGGACCTCCAAAACCACTTCCGATCACACTCCTAAGTCACAAATCACCTCCCGGAGCTAACCAAACCATTGGAATTCACATCCGATCCCTCTAACTCATAAGTCAACATCCGGCTGACTTTTCCAACTTAAGCCTTCTTAAAAAAGACTAAGTATCTCATTTCTTATCAAAACCATTCCAAATCAACCTGATTGCGCAAGATACGGATAATGAAGATAAAGAAGCTAAAATGGGGGAAACGGGGCGGTAATTCATGAGATGACGGGTCGGGTCATCACATCCTCCTCAACTAAAACAAACGCTCGTCCTCGAGCGAGTTAAGAAATATACCAGAAGTCTCAAATAGGTGAGGATATCTGCTCTGCATCTCCCGCTCGGTCTCCCAGGTAGCCTCCTCCACAGGCCGACCTCTCCACTGCACTTTCACTGATGCTATATATTTTGATCTCAATTTTCGAACCTGTCGACCCAAAATAGCCACTGGCTCCACATCATAAGTCAAATCCTCATCTAACTGCACTGTGCTGAAATCCAAAACAAGAGACGGGTCCTCCACATACTTCCGGAGCATGGAAACATGGAATACCGGATGCACACGTGACAAACTAGGTGGCAAGGCAAGCATATATGCCACCTCTCCAACTCTGCTATGTACCTCAAAAGGTCCAATAAATTGCGGGCTTAACTTCCCTTTCTTTCCGAATCTCATAACACCCTTCATGGGCGAAACCTTCAACAAGACCTTTCGCCCACCATGTAAGATACATCTCGAACCTTCCGATCCGCATAACTCTTCTGACGCGATTGATCTGTATGAAGTCTCTCCTGAATCACCTTTACCTTCTCTAAGGCATCCTGAACTAACTCTGTCCCCAATAATCTAGCCTCGCCGGGCTCAAACCAACCCACTAGAGATCTACACTGCCTTCCATATAAGGCCTCATACGGTGCCATCTGAATGTTGGACTGATAGCTGTTGTTGTAAGCAAACTCTACAAGTGGCAGAAACTCATCCCAAGAACCTCCAAAATCAATCACATAGACACGCAACATATTCTCCAATATCTGAATAGTACGCTCGGACTGTCCGTCCATCTGAGGATGAAATGTTGTGCTCAACTCCACCTGAGTACCCAACTCTCGCTGAAAAGTTCTCCAAAACTGGGAGGTAAACTGAGTACCTCTATCTGAGATAATAGAAACTGGAACACCGTGCAATCGCACAATCTCTCGGATGAATATCTTTGCCAACTGCTCCGAAGAATAAGTAGTACACACCAGAATGAAGTGCGCGGATTTGGTCAGCCGATCCACAATCACCCAAATAGAATCAAATTTCTTCAAAGTTCGAGGAAGACCACTCACAAAATCCATAGTAACTCTATCCCACTTCCATTCTGGAAAATCATCCGCTGAAGCAAACCACCCGGTCTTTGATGCTCATATTTCACCTGCTGACAGTTGAGACACTGAGCTATATAACCTACAATATCTTTCTTCATTCTCCTCCACCAATAGTACTATCTAAGATCCTGATACATCTTCGCAGCACCCGGGTGAATAGAATACCGCGACCTGTGGGCTTCTTCCAGAATTAACTCTCTAAGCCCATCTACATTGGGCACACAGATACGGCCATGCATCCTCAATACGCCCTCATCATAAATAGTCACATCTTTGGCATCATCATGTTGAACTTTGTCCTTCATGACAAGAAAATACGGATCATCATGCTGGCTCTTTCTGATGTGGTCATATAAAGAAGACTGAGAAACCACGCAAGCCAACATACGACTAGACTCTGAAATGTCCAATCTCACAAACCGATTGGCTAAGGCCTAAACATCAACTGCAAATGGCCTCTCCTCAACTGGAATGTATGCCAAGCTTCCCATACTCACTGCCTTTCGGCTCAAGGCATCGGCCACTACATTGGTCTTTACCGGATGATACAGAATAGTGATATCATAGTCTTTAATCAATTCTAGCCATCTCCGCTGCCTCAAATTAAGGTATTTCTGCTTAAATAAATGCTGAAGACTACGATGATCAGTGAATACCTCACAAGATATGCCATACAAATAATGCCTCCAAATCTTTAAGGCATGAACTATAGCAGCCAACTCTAAGTCATGAACAGGGTAGTTCTTCTCGTCGGGCTTTAACTGACGAGAAGCATAAGTAATAACTCTACCCTCTTGCATCAACACAGAACAAATCCCAACTCTTAAAGCATCGTAATATACATTATAAGAACCTGAAGCTGATGGTAAAACCAACACTGGAGCTGTGGTCAAAACTGTCTTGAGCTTCTGAAAGCTCTCCTCACACTCGTCTAACCATACAAATGGAGCACCCTTCTGGGTCAACTTGGTCAAAGGCGCTGCAATAGATGAAAACCCCTAAATAAACCGGCGATAATAGCCTGCTAATCCGAGAAAACTACGGATCTCTGTGGTTGAGGATGGTCTAGACCAACTCTGCACTGCTTCTATCTTCTTTGGATCAACCTGAATACCCTCGTTGGACACTATGTGTCCCAAGAATGCCACAGAATTTAGCCAAAATTCACACTTGGAGAATTTTGCATAAAGCTTCTCCTCCCTCAATCTCTGCAACACAACTCTCAAATGCTCCACGTGCTCTTTCTGACTACGCGAATACACAAGAATATCATCAATGAAGACTACGACGAATGAATCAAGATAAGGCCGGAACACACTGTTCATTAGATGCATAAATGTTGCTGGGGCATTAGTCAACCCAAAAGACATAACAAGAAACTCATAGTGACCATATCTGGTCCTGAAGGTTGTCTTAGAAATGTCTGAATCCCTGATCTTTAGTTGGTGATATCCTGAACGAAGATCAATTTTGGAAAATACATAAGCTCCATGTAGCTGATCAAATAAATCATTAATACGAGGCAAAAGATACTTGTTCTTTACTGTTGCTTTATTCATCTTCCTGTAATCAATGCACATTCTCATTGTGCCATACTTCTTCATTACAAATAATACTAGTGCACCCCAAGGTGACACACTAGGCCGAATGAACCCTTTTTTCTAGGAGCTCCTGAAGCTGCTCCTTCAGTTCCTTTAGCTCTGCTGGTGCCATACGGTATGGTGGAATAGAAATGGGCTGAGTGTCCGGCACCAGATCAATGCCAAAATTAATATCCCTATCTGGCGGCATGCCCGACAAGTCTTCAGGAAATACATCAGAAAAATCCCTTACAACTGGGACTGAATCGACACTAGGAGTCTCAGCTCCAACATCTCGTACAAAAGCTAGATATGATAGACAACCCTTCCCAACCATATGTTGGACCCTTAAGAAATAAATTACTCTGCTAGGAACATAATCAGTCATACCACGCCACTCGATCCACGAAACCCCCGGAATAGCCAATGTGACTGTCTTAGCTTCTAGAATAGCATGACACGGAGATAGTCAATCCATGCCCAGAATTACATCGAAGTCTACCATTCTCAATAGCAATAAATCAACTCGGGTCTCCAGACCCCCAATAATCACAACACATGACCGGTACACACGGTCCACAATTACGGTATCGCCCACCGGGGTAGATACATGAACGGGTAAAGATAGAAACTCCCGGGGCCTACCCAAATAATGAGCAAAATATGAAGACACATATGAATAGGTGGAACCGGGATCAAATAATACAACGGCCTCTCTGTGGCAGACTGAGACAATACCTGTGATAACAACGTTTGAAGCAATAGCATCGGACCTACCTGTCATAGTATAGAAACGATCCTAGCCACCGTTGGATCGACCTCCACCTCTGGGGAGTCCCCTGGTTGTCTGACCTCCACCCCTGGCTGACTGGGCGAGTGACGAAGTAGCTAGTGCGGAAGTCGAGGGCTGATCCTTCTGCTGAGACCGACCGCCATGAAGTCAAGGACAATAACTCTTCATATGCCCAAACTCTTAGCACTCATAACAACTACCCGGTGCTTGAGATGGGAACTGAAGGGAACCTCTCACACCGGAGTGAGTATCAGGTGCACTCGGTGCAGAAGAACCCTGAACTGATGGGGCAGGAGATGAACTCTGAGCTGGGAGGGCACTAAGTGAAGATTGGCCCTGTTGGAACCCCTGATGACCACGGTCTGAAAATTCCCTACGGTACTCTGGATGAGCTGAATGAGCAGGCCTAAAAGAACGACCTCTACCTCGCTGAAATTGGCCCCTCAACGGAGCACCACTGAAACTGCCCGATCCTCAAAGCCTCTTGGCCTCCCTCTCCTTTCGCTCTCTGCAGTAAACTGTCTCAATACCACAAGCAATATCAACCACCTCCTCGAAAGAAGCACTCAATACTCTCTCTCTAGTTATCAAATTATGGAGAGAGTAGTCAAAACCATCCACAAATCTCCGGATCCTCTCACGATCCGTCGGAATCATCCAAGTAGCATGACGAGTCAACTGTGAAAATCTCATCTCGTACTTGGTCATGGACATATCCCCCTGAGTCAACCACTCAAACTTCCTACGCAGCTCCTCTTTGCGACACTGCAGTACATACTTCTCCAGAAATAGAGTGGATAATTGCTGCCAAGTTGGGGGTGTTGCGCCAATAGGACTACGTCTCTCAAAATATTCCCACCAAGTAAACGCAACTCCCTGGAATTGAAATGTAGTAAAAGACACACCACTTGACTCCAAAATCGCTGCGGAGCAAAGCATACGATGACACTTGTCAAGAAAACCCTGGGCATCCTCGCCCTCTGCACCACTAAATGTCGGAGGTTGTAGTCTACCAAACCTCTCAAGACGACATTGCTCATCGTCTGGCATACCTGGAACCATAAAGTTCTGAACTGGTGCAACCGGCTGAATTGGAACTGCTTCTGGTGTTTGCAATCCCTGCACAACCTGCTCAGGTGTGCGATTAACAGGAGTTTGGGTGCCTTCCCTCGCCTGTGAAGTAGTTGCGGTTGTGGTGGCTAAGACCACTTGAGCTAGGCTAGTGCAAACTGTCAGAATCTAAGCGAAGGTCTCCTGAAGACCCGTAATCACAATAGGCACAGCTGGTGCCTGAGCAGGTGCTGGTGGAATATCCCCAGCTGGAGTCTGATCCTGAGCAGGAGCAACCGATGGGTCAACAGATGTTGTCCTGGCTGCTCTTTCTCTGCCACGACCACAACCACGGCCACGCCCACGGCCTCTGGTGACCTCAGTAGGTAGCACTAGTGGTCTTCCACCTTGTCCGGTAGCACGAGTCCTCGCCATCAGCGAGAGAATAGAATATCAAATATTCAGTTCTTCAACCAACAAAGTCGCACGACAAGAATTTCAAAATATGAAGCTTCCTAAAGGTTCTGCAGCCTTTCGAGGATAAATACAGACGTCTCTGTACCGATCCACGAGACTCTACTAAACCGGCTCATGACTCGCGAGACCAAGTAACCTAGGCTCTGATACCAACTTGTCATGACCCCGAATCCCGATCATGATGGCGCCCAACACACTGCTAGGCAAGCCCGACCAATTTACCAACCTTAACCTTTTTCATACAATCTTTGGTTCAATTAACACAATTAGTTTCTAATTCATCAAACTGGAAGTCTGAGATATAGTCAAACATGCGGAAAACCCAAATGGAAATACTACTACACAGCCCGAATGATCAGGTGTCACAAGTCTGAGCCTCTAATACACGAGTGTCAACCTACTACATATTTTTCTAAAGAAAATGCGGAATTAAAATAATAGGATAGATGGGAAGATCAGGACTGTGAATGCCATGCAGCTACCTTAATGCTCTCGGATATGATGCTCGACAGAGATAGTCTCACTCAGCCTCAGTAGGTACACCTGTATCTGCACACGAGGCGTAGGGAGTAAAGTGAGTACTTCCAACCAAAAGAGTAATAAACATAAATAAAGGCTGAGAATGAGAAATCCTAAATAGGCACAGGATAAGCTATAATCACGACAATTCACCAGGTAACGTCAATTAAGATAACCAACGAAATTTACAACACTGCAACAGATAAATAAATAATGATAGTCAAATATGCAATGCAGCACATAAACCGGTACTCTCTAGTACCCACTGCGGCGTGCAGCCCGAATCATCCATTTATTTATCGTCGACGGCGCTCACTGGGGGTGTGTACAGACTCCGGAGGGGCTCCTACAGCCCAAGCACAATATCAATCCATCTCGTGGCATCAAATTTAGGCCCTAGGCCTCAAATCAATATCAATGTAATACCGTTGCGACGCGCAGCCCGATCCCATAAGTATGATACCACTGCGGCATGCAACTCGATCCCATAATCAGTCTAAAATCACATAAGCCTCTCGGCACAATAGCAAATATATTATTCGGCCCAAAGTTCATTAGATATATTATTTAAGTCCCAAGTTTTGAGAAAAATGGCTGAGCTTGCAAAACAGTATTTAATACTAGGACTGAGTGCAATTTTTGTACACGTGGTAAGAAACCAATAAAATAATCCATGAAGGATTCAAACAGTTGGCACGAAGCCCAATTATGATAATTAATCCACTTATTAGGATATCAACTCAACTCCAAGCAATTAGGTAATATTTTCATTAAGCGGGACGGACAAAGTTACAATACCCAATGGTGCTCTACCCCACGCTCGTTATCCGGCGTACAAGTCACCTCAATATAGCACTATGATGTGCAAATTCGGGGTTTCAAACCCTCAACATAGCATTTACATCTATTATTAACCTCAAACCGGCTATTTCTTTAATTCGCGATGCCTTTGCCCTTCAAATTGATCTCCACATGCGTTGAATCTATCAAAATCAAAACGAATACGTCACAATGCATTATGGGAACAAATCCCATTCAAAAGAATCGAAAAATATCAAGATTCTCAAAATTAGCGAAAACCCGAGCCTCGGGTCCACATCCCGAAAATCAAAATTTTTTACATCAACGTGTTCCTTATCTCCCCATGAGTCTAACCATACCAAATTTAACAAAATCCCATATAGTTTCGACCTTCAAATCCTCAGTTATATCCGAGAGGGTTTCTAAGTTTTTCTCCCTTAAATTCACGGATTAACGGTAAAACCTGCAATAGATTCGAGTAATACAACCAAAATTATGTTAAGAACACTTACCCTATTGTTCTCTCCAAAAATTTGTCCAAAAATCACCCTATCCGAGCTCCAAATCGTTAAAAATAAGAAATGGGAACGAAGTCCCATTTCCAGAACTTAACATTCTGCCCAGGCCTGTTCTTCATCGCGTTCGCGGCCCAGGCATCGCGTTCGCGAAGCCTAATATCCCTGACCCTTCGCGTTCACAGTCCAGGCTTCGCATTCGCAAAGACCAACGGACAGGCCCTTCGCGTTCACGTGGCTTGCCTCATGTTCGCGTATGCCAAATGACCCAGGCCCAAAAATCCTTCTACGCGTTCGCGTTCGCGTTCGCGGTCGCCCTCCCGCGTTCGCGATGCACCCTAGTCTGCTCCTTCGCGTTCGTGTCTCACCCTTCGCGTTCGTGAAGACCAATCTCACAGCCCCTCATTTTTCCTCTATGCGTTCGCGAGATAACCCTCGTGTTCGCGAAGAAGGCAACCAGATACAACAGTTTAAAACTTCCAAAAATGACCCGTTGGGCATCCGAAACATACCCCAGGCCCCCCGGACCTCAACCAAAAATGCCAACACCTCCTAAAACATCATACAAACTTGTTCCAATTATTAAAAGACCTCAACTAACACAAAAATCATCGAATTACATCGAATTCAAGCCTAAGTTCTTTTAAAACTTTCAAAACACGCATTCGATCAAAAACCCGACCAAACCACGTCCAAATGACCTGAAACTTTGCACACGCATCCCAAATCACCTAATGAAGCTACTTCAACTCTCTAAATTCCATTTCGACTCCCGTATCAAAATCTCACCTATCAACCGGAAATCGCCAAAATACTAACTTCGCCAATTGATGCCTAATTCTACCCCGGACCTCCAAAACCACTTCCGATCACACTCCTAAGTTACAAATCATCTCCTGGAGGTAACAAAACCATCAAAATTCACATCCGAGTCCTCTAACTCATAAGTCGACATCCGATTGACTTTTCCAACTTAAGTCTTCTTAAAAGAGACTAAGTATCTCATTTTTTATCAAAACCATTCAAAATCAACCTGATTACACAAGATACGGATAATGAAGCGTAAAGAAGCTAAAAATGGTAAAAACGGGGCGGTAACTCATGAGACAACGGGTCGGATCGTCACAGAAGTACAATCCATCAAAGGTGATTCGCGTAAAATACTGATTCATAGTAAATTCTAGACCTTCCTGTGGGCATAGGTTGCAACCCATGCATAGAATTTACTAACTTTATTAGACTAGTAAACCAAAACACATAGAAATTAATCCATACCCGTGGGCATAATATAATTTTCAACTTAAAGATTTACTGTGAGCATGTGATTTTTGCCCTAAGCAAATTATTCCAAAAGTTTCAAATAAAATGGTTCTACAAATTTTTTTGAATTTTGTTGAATTTTGTGTTAATTGGTTGCATTTTATTCATATGAAAATACAAAAATATGCACTTGCATTTAGGGATTTAATTTTAGTATTAATTAGATATTAATTTATCTTAGAACAAAATTTAAAGAAAATCACAAAAATAGTTTCTTTAAATGTTAATTGTTGCATTTATCTTTAAATAGAATTTTAAATAATTTTAGGAGTTAAATAGTTTAATTAAGTCTTTGTTTTGTTTTAACATTTCATAAAATTAGAAGAAAAAAAATAAACACAAAAATACAATAAATAAATAAATAATAATAATAATAAAATACAAAAAAAGCAAAATAAATAAAATACAAGAAATAATTAAAAGGAAAAAGGGGGTTGGGCCATTTAATTTCAAGCCCAAAACAAATGAGCAAATGCCTATTCTAGGCCGGCCCAAACGGTCACCCTACCCGGTCCAAAATCAGGGGTTGAGCCAATTAAAACGACGTAGTACTAAAGCCATACTACGTTATTTTGATTTCAAAATTTAAGAAGAGATCCGAGCCTTCCATTCAATCTGATCCAAGGGCTAATGTCAGCTCCCTCAATTCTCTTAAAACTGTCCAAAATATTTGCCAAACCCTAAGACATATGCTTCCTTCCTCGTAACACCGCCGCCCCATCATCTCCGCCACACCTCTGTCTATCGCCGTCGGCTGGAAATCGCCGCCACCGGCGGCGATGCTCCAAACTATCCAAAAATACACCCCATGACCCTCTTCTCATCCATTTGCCATTTTCAGGGCCAGTTTCTCCCAAAACTTAACCGATTACCTCGAATTTTAAATCAAAAATCCGATCAAAACCTTACCTGCACTAAACCACCCCAAAATCACACCACACCCTCCCCTGACCTTCCTCATCCCTAATCCCTCATTGGTTTCTTTCGAATGTTAGCGAAAATGCTCGAATTTTAAATCGTGGAAGGCAGAATTTTAGGGCTTCGAGTTTGCTCGATTTCGGCCAATCTCCTGTGTCTGGTATTAGATTTGAGTTGCTAAATAACATTTTCATTTGTTCTTTGATAAGAACAAACGATTGTATTATTCCGAGGCTCAAATTTAGCTTTCCAGTTTCCATTCCGGATTCTAATTGGTAAGGTCTTTTGGGTCTCTCTTCATTATTTTCTTCTTATTCTCTGATATTTCTGCCTATTAATTGAGTTAGGCCTTTAGTCTATTTTCTACATTTTTCTATTATCTGATTTTTAGACTAGTACCTGAGTTTATCCCTCTCTGATTACTTGCTTCAAATTATAGTTTGTTCGTATAGTTGATTAATCCGCTTCATACTAATTTTAATTTTTAAATGTGTCAATCCGAAAATCAATAAGTCTTTCTGTGGTTGCACTCAATATTAGTTCCATTATGATACTCTCATGGTTTTAGCTTTAGTTAGTTTTGATAGTAATTGTAGTAGTAATCGTTCATTTCTGATTAGTGTAGCTTGTTTGCTTTAATTAATTTCAAATAGTTTTAGGTAATTAAACATTTGAATAGTTTCAATTCCTAGTTAACTTCAGTTAGTTTCAATTAGTCTACGTGTTTGATTATAGCTGAGTAAATTAGGATTTCAATTACCTATGAAGGTTGGGGCAGTTTGGGAATTGCACAGTAAGCTGAGGGCAATTGAGGTAGTTTAACAGCAAGAGAATCTTTTAAAACTGATGAGAATTCACTAGAACACTCTATAATGGGGTTTAATTTATGATTTTAGGAAGTATAGTGTATTAACTTGAGCAACAAGTCAGGAAATAAGGGGGCATGTAAGCAATAATGAAAAATAAACAAGGATTAAAATTGAAAACTGAAAGTCTGAGGGCTGCCCTCATGTTTGCTATAAAAAGGGCATG
>MU703210.1:0-35667 GCA_026770625.1 Nicotiana glauca
TAAAAATTGTAAAATTATTTAATTTGCAACTTTTGGAATAATTTGCTTAGGGCAAAAATCACGTGCTCACAGTACGCGTCCAGACAGTTGAAGGTACATGAAAAGAACTACCCTATCCATGACCTTGAGTTAGCTGCTATTTTTCATGCCTTGAAGATCTGGCGTCATTATTTGTACGGGGTGCCTTGTGAGATCTATACGGACCATCGAAGTTTGCANGCCGGGCAGAGAGTTTGGGGAGTTTGGCAAATTTACCAGTCTCAGAGAGACCTATGGCGAAGGATGTTCAGGCCTTAGCCAACCAGTTCGTGAGATTGGACCTTTCGGAGCCCAGTCGGGTTCTAGCCTGTGTGGTTTCTCGATCTTCCCTATTTGATCGTATCAGGACCGGCAGTATGATGACCCATATTTTCTTGTCCTTCAGGACAGGTTCCAGCGTGGGGATGCCAGAGATGTGACCATCGGGGATGATGGGGTATTGAGGATGCAGGGGCAGATTTGTGTGCCCAATGTTGATGGTCTTCGAGAGTTAATTCTAGCAGAGGCCCATAGCTCGCGATATTCCATCCATCTGGGTGCCGCGAAGATGTATCAAGACTTGAGGCAGCACTATTGGTGGAGGCGGATAAAGAAGGATATAGTTGACTGCGTGTCTAGATGCCTCAACTGCCAGCAGGTGAAGTATGAGCACCAGCGTCTGGGTGGGTTGCTCCAACAGATAGAGATCCCGGAGTGGAAGTGAGAGCGTATCACCATGGACTTTGTATCTGGACTCCCACGGACAGTGAGGAAGTTCGATTCTATTTGGGTCATTGTGGATCGGCTAACCAAGTCCGCTCATTTCATTCCTGTGTGTACCACTTATTCATCGGAGCGGCTGGCGGAGATTTATATTAGGGAGATCGTCCGTTTGTATGGTATTCCAGTTTCTATCATCTCAGACAGAGGTACTCAGTTTACATCGTAGTTCTGGAGAGTCGTGCAGCAGGAGTTAGGCACTCGGGTGGAGTTGAGCACGACATTTCACCCCCAGACGGAGAGACAGTCCGAGCGCACCATTCAGATTCTGGAGGATATGCTCCGTGCTTGCGTGATTGAGTTTGGAGGGTTATGGGATCATTTCCTGTCACTGGCAGAGTTTGCTTATAGCAACAGTTATCAGTCCAGCATACAGATGGCGCCGTATGAGACTTTATATGGTAGGAGGTGTAGATCTCCGGTGGGTTGGTTTGAGCCGGGTGAGGCCAGGCTATTGGGCACAGAGATAGTCCAGGATGCAATGGAGAAGGTTAAGGTAATTCAGGATAGACTCTGTGCAGCCCAGTCCAGACAGAAGAGTTACGCGGACAAGAAGGTTCGTGATGTTTTATATATGGTTGGAGAGCGGGTTCTGCTTTCGGGACTCGCCTATGAAGGGCGTCATGAGTTTTAGAAAGAAGGAGAAGCTGAGTCTGAGGTTTATTGGCCCTTTTGAGATCTTGAGGCGAGTTGGGGATGTTGCTTATGAGCTTGCCTTACCTCCCAGCCTAGCCGGAGTTAATCCGGTATTTCATGTTTCGATGCTCCGGAGATATCACGATGATCCGTCGCATGTGTTGGATTTCAGTTCAGTCCAGTTGGACAAGGATCTATCCTCTGTTGAGGAGCCAGTGGCTATTTTGGACAGGCAGATCAGAAAGTTAAGGTCAAAGAACATAGCTTCAGTGAAAGTTCAGTGGCGGGGTCAGCCGGTCGAGGAGGCGACTTGGGAGACCGAGTAGGATATGCGCAGCCAGTACCCTCATCTTTTCACTACTTCAAGTATGATCTCTATGCTCGTTCGAGGACGAACGAATGTTTAAGTGTAGGAGGATGTAACGACCCGGCCGGTCATTTTTGGAATTTACGCCCCGATTCCCCATTAACTGCTTCCCCTAAGTTCATTTCTGCTACCTTGGTTTGCCGGGAAGTTCGGTGTAAGGATTCTGTCACGACCCAAAATCCACTAAGGGTCATGGTGGCGCCGGACACCTCTGTCAGGCCAGACAAATAACTTGTCAATTAATTCCTCTTTTAATACTTTTGAAAATCTAAGGTTTTTACTTCCATTTTTATAAATAAAAGTTCACTACTTGAATTCAAATCTAAATAATAACAATTAGTACAAATCCACTGTAAACCATCCCAGAAAACCGGTGTCACAAGTACATGAGCAACTATTGATAAGGAGAATAAAATACAACACCTATCCGAAATACAGTGGACAGGGAATAAGATACAAAATACTGAAAGGAACTACACTAGCTGCGGGTCGCCTCGAACAGTGCAACTCACCTAGTCCCAGCGTCATCCATGCTGCTACGCCCAATAGGCTGCTAGAGGTATATATACCTGTGCAATAAAAATGCACAGAAGAGTAGTATGAGTACGTAATCAACGTGTACTCAGTGAGTGTCCCGCCTAATCCTGAAGGTGTAGAGACGTGATGGTCAACTTGACACTCTCTAATAGTCCAATGATTATTTATCCTTAATATACATATTAACGGTGGATTTATATTTTTAGACATGATGTTAATCCAGATAGAGGAAACAAGTAAACACATAATTCCTTCATAGGAAATTTCCAAGATTTCTTTTCAGTATTAACAAATTGATCTCGAGCCATAGTGAGGCATGTAACAATTTAAATAAGTCAAGGCAGCAATACAAGCATGCGCAAATCATACTGAGGCGACGACCCAATCCAACAGAAATAAATGTGCACTTGCCGAGGGTCAACGATGCGCCTATAGATGCATCTATTAATCTGCCAAGGCGTTCGGCCCATTCTAAAATAAACACATACAGACAGACAATCAGTCAAGGAGTCAACATGGAGCAATTATCCAAGAAAGGCCAATTCTCTTTAATACTTTTGAGAAAACGAAGCTTTAAGTTTTTTTAGAATTTCATTTATTAGTTTAATGCGATCAATCACCCTGCTCGCGAATCATCCATGCGAAGCAGGTACAAGTAAGATACATGCTCAGATAGCCAATTAGAATTTTATCGAGGAATAATTATCCAAATAAGCCAATTCTCGGTTTAACAAATTCAGGAAATGATGTTTAATCTCTTTTTAAATTCATTTACTAATCAAGGGTGATTTAAACAATTCAAGTCATCGATGGGTTCATAATTAATCCAATTATAACATGCTGATGGGCCTAACTACCCGGACAATAGCATAATAGTAGCTATGCATGGACTCTCATCACCTCGTGCGTACGTAGCCCCCACATATAGGAGCACATAATCAATTATTTCACCTATGGGGTAAATTCCCCCTCACAAGATTAGAAAGGAGGCTCACCTCGCTCCGAAGATCCACAACCTGCATTCTACATTCTTCCGAAGACTTGCACCAACGCACAATGCTCCAAAACTAGCCAACGATCATATAAATCCATTAATATATACTCAATTATACTCTACAACCCAATTTATAACAATTCCTAACCTCGAACGAAAAGTTGACAAAAATGCCCTCAGGTCCACGTGCACAGAATCTGAAATTTCTCGAAGATAAAGTTTACCCATGAATGCACAAACTCAAATATATGATTTTCTCTTAATTCCATACTCAAAATCATGGCTAAAATCCAAGATTATAATTTTCTAGGTTTTCAACCAAAACCTCAATATTTACTCTAATTTCCATGCTTAAAGCCATATATAATTGATATATTCAACTCAAGAGTGGTGCGGATAACTTGCCTTAACATAGATGAAAACCCCTCTTTGAAGCTCTCTAAAAATTGCCCCCAAGCCATGAAAAATGGGTGAAATGAACCAAAACCCCGATTTAAAACAAGTCTCTGCCTTCAGTCGTTTCCGCTTCTGCGGAAATTTTACCGCTTAAGTGTTTCCGCTTCTCGGATACCTTTCTGCTTCTGCGGCTCCCATCCACGTCCAGGCCTTCCGCTTATGCTGTCTAAAGGCCGCTTCTGCGGCTCCTTCACAAGTCCCCTTTATCGCTTCTGCGATGCTTCGACC
Source organism: Nicotiana glauca (assembly GCA_026770625.1). Classification (NCBI taxonomy): domain Eukaryota; kingdom Viridiplantae; phylum Streptophyta; class Magnoliopsida; order Solanales; family Solanaceae; genus Nicotiana; species Nicotiana glauca. Next base: position 4,017 of record MU703210.1, read on the forward strand.
GCAGGTGCGGTACCGCTTCTGCGGCTGCTCGACCGCATCTGCGGTCCTCTCCATTTTGGTCCCAACAACTTCTGCGATTAAATTTTTGCCTCTGCGGGGCCGCTTCTATGGTCCCAAATCCGCAAAAGCGGAAATATCAGATGCAGCAACTCCAGCTCTTCCTCAAACTCCAAATTCGATCCGTAACCACCCAGAATCCACCCGAGGTCCCCGGGACCCCAACCAATCATACCAACCAATCCCATAACACATTACAGACTTGCTCGAGGCCTTAAATCATACCAAACAATGCTGAAACCATGAATTACACCCCGATTCGAGCTTTATGAACTTTGAACTTTCCAACTTCTATTTTCGATGTTTAAACCTATCAAATCATGTCCGATTGACCTCAAATTTTGCACACAAGTCATATTTGACATTACGGACCTACTCCAACTTCCGGAATCAGATTCCGACCCTGATATCAAAAAGTCAATCTCCGGTCAAACTTCCCAAAAACCTTCAAATTTCTATCTTTAGCCAAATGGCTTCAAAATGACCTACGGACCTCCGGATTCACTTCCGATCGCGCTCCCAACTCCAGAATCACCATACAGAGCTACTCCCAGTATCGAAATCCCAAATGGACATCGATAATGCTGAAATGCACTCCAAGCCAAACTTAAGAAATTTCTTCCAAAATGCTAACTTCCACAATATGCGCCAAAACGTTCCCGGGTTATCCAAAACCCGAACCGGGCATACGCCCAAGTTTGATATCATCATACGAACCTGATGGAACCTTCAGATCCTAATTCCGAGGTTGTTTAATCAAAAATCCAATCCTAGTCCATTCTTTCAACTTTAAGCTTCTCAAATGAGAATTTTCATTTAAATTTAACTCCGATCTTCCTAAATTTAAATTCCGACCATGAGAACAAGTCACAATACCTGAAATGAAGCTGCTCATGGCCTCAGACTGCTGAATGATGCACTAGGGCTCAAAACGACCGATCGCGTCGTTACATATTCGGAGTGTTTTGGGATACTTAGTCCCTAAACGAGAGTTTAAGAGTTAAAAAATGGTCCGTATTCGGAACAGTGTGAAGACAACCTCAGAATGGAAATCCAATGGTTCCATTAGCTTCGTTAGATGATTTTAGGGTCGGGAGCATATTCGAAATGTATTTTGGAGGCTCGTAGCTCATTTAGGCTTAAAATGCCGAAGTTTGAATTTTTGAAGTTTTCGGTTCAATAGTGAGTTTTTGATCCGAGGATCGGATTTGAACTATGGAAGTTGCAGTAGCTCCGTCATGTCATTTGGGATGTGTGTGTAAAATTTCAGTTCATTCGGGCGAGGTTTTGTTAGGTTTTTGATCGAAAGTGTGTTTGGTTGGAATTTGAAGTTCTTAGGCTTGAATCTTCACTTAATTCGTGTTCCGGCGTTGTTTTAGATAGTTTAAGGATTGGTACAAGTTTGAATAAGGTATTAGGTGGTATTGGTGCTTTTCATTGAGGTCACGGGGGGCCTCGGGATGATTCCGGGTGGTTGACGGAAGATTTTGAAGTTGGATGAATAGCTGAAGGATTCTGTCATCCGGTATTTCCGCTTCTGCGGCTTGGGAACTGCAGAAGCAGCTAGACCACCACAGGAGCAAAATTCGAGTGTCCCTTCAGATTCTGCGGGTGCGGAAGTTTAACCGCAAAAGCGGTTACGCACTTGCGAGATAGTAGTCGCAGATGCGGTCCTTGGAATTTTGTTTTAAACCGCAGAGGCGGTAATGAATCCGCATAAGCGGCAACCGCATGTGCGGTTTAAGATAGCAGAAGCTGAAATCTTGACTTTAATGAAGGACTGCAGAAGCGGCTCATGGTCCGCAGAAGCGGGACCGCAGAAGCGGTCCCTAGTCTGCCGAAGCGGAAATGACTGTTCAGAAATATCAATTTCGAGGGTTTATTTTTATAAGTTTGAAAATCGATTGAGAGCACGGGAGAAGGCAATTTCGAGTGGGTTTTGAAGAGAAAATCATTGGGTAACGTTTCTTTGATCACTTTTCATTATATTTTATCATTATATAGCTAAATACATCATTGGAATTCGAATTTAGGATAAAAATTTGGTAATTTGGGGTAAAACTTCATAGACCAAACTATTAGATTTTGAGGGGGCATTTGACCTCCGATTTGGAAGGTTTTTATATGGTTAGACTCGTGAGAGTATGAGGGTTCTGAAAATATGAAAAGTATTCGATTCCGAGACATTGGCTGGAGGGGCATTTTGGTCATTTTACCTATTTTCGTACGCTAGCTTTAATTTTAATAGTGGAATCAGTTGTTTGCAATATTATTTATGATATGTAATTGAATTGAATAGATTTGAGCCATTTGGAGTTGGATACTCGTGGCAAAGGCGCGGTTTCTAGTGATATTGAGTCGGTTCGAGGTAAGTGGCTTGTCTAACCTTGTGTGGGGGACTTTTCCCCTTAGGATTTGTTTCTTGATAGTTGAGTGCCTTGTACATGAGGTGACGAGCGGGTACTTGAGCCGATTGATGAAAATCCTATTTCACTTAAGTTGTTGATATTTAGCTTTCTTTCTTACTTGCTTTATCCTACCTGAAAATTTTACTTGTGCTAGATTAGGAAAGCATGTCTAGCTGACTTAACTGCCTAATTCCTTAAGTTGTTTTAAATGTACTACGTGAAGCATGCTAGGCTAGTTCTATCTGTTGCTCTGTCTTTCATACTTTATTCCTTGGTTTATTTCTGGCTGTGATTGCACATTCACATTGGGACTACGGATGTGGGATTCCGGTAGCTCCCCCCTTGTTTGTTTACTTTGGGACTACGAGTTCGATTCCCGGGAGATCCCCCTGCACTTTTACTTTGGGACTACGGGTCCGATTCCCGGGAGATCCCCCTGTACTTTTATTTTGGGACTACAGAACGGTATCCCGGGAGATCCCCTTGCACATTGATGATTGGACTACGGGACGGTATCCCGGGAGATCCTTTGGTATTGCTACGAGAGTTGGACCATGGGATGGTATCCCAGGAGATCTACCAGACAGTTGAGGAAAGGGCTACAAGACGATCGTCACGACCCAAAATCCACTAAGGGTCGTGGTGGCGCCGGACACCTTTGTCAGGCCAGCCAACTCAATTATCAATTAATTCCGATTTTAATACTTTTGAAAATCTAAGGTTTATGCTTCCATTTTTATAAATAAAAGTTCACTACACGAATTCAAACTTGAATAATAACAATTAGTACAAATCCGTTGAAAACCATACCAGGAACCCGGTGTCACAAGTACACGAGCAACTACTGATAAGAGAAATAAAATATAACATCCGCCCGAAATACAGTGGACGGAAGGTAAATACAATACACTGGAAAGGGCTACCCTAGCTGCGGTCGCTCCAATGATGCAACTCACCTAGTCCCAGCGTCATCCATGCTGCTATGCCCAATATGATGCTAGAGGTATATATACCCGTGCAATAAAAATGCACAGAAGTGTAGTATGAGTACGTAATCAACGTGTACTCAGTGAGTGTCCCGCCTAATCCCGAAGGGGCATAGACGAGATGGTTAACTTTGACACACTCTAACGGTCCAATAGTTATTTATCCTTAATATACATATTAAACAGTGGATTTATATTTTTAGACATGATGTTAATGTAGATAGAGGAAACAAGTAAACACATAATTCCTTCATAGGAAATTTCCAAGATTTCTTTTCATTATTAACAATATGATCTCGAGCCATACTGAGGCATGTAACAACTTAAATAAGTCCAAGAAACAATATAAGCGTGCGCAAATCATACCGAGGCGACGAACCGATCCAACAGAATTAAATGTGCACTTGTCGAGGGTCGACGACGCATCTATAGATGCATCTATTAATCTGCCGAGGCGTTCGACTCGTTCCAAAATAAACGCGCACAGACTGACAATCAGTCAAGAAGTTAACATGGAGCAATTATCCAGGAAAGGCCAATTCTCTTTAATAATTTTGAGAAAACGAAGCATAAGTCTTTTTTTTAAAATCCATTTATTAATTTAATGTGATCTATTACCCCGCTCGCGAAATCATCCATGCGACGCAGGTACACAAAAGATTTATGCTCAGATAGCCAATTAGAATTTTATCGGGGAATATTTATCCAAATAAGACCAATTCTCTGTTTAACGATTCAGGAAATGATGTTTAATCTCTTTCTAAATTTGTTTACTAATCCAAGGTGATTTAAACAATCCAAGTCATCGACAGGTTCATAACTAATTCAAGTACAACATGCTGATGGGTCCTAACTACCCGGACAATAGCATAATAGTAGTTACACACGGACTCTCGTCACCTCGTGCGTACGTAGCCCCCACATATAGGAGCACATAATTAATTATTTCACCTATGGGGTAAATTCCCCCTCACAAGATTAGAAAGGAGACTCACCTCACTCCGAAGATCCACAATCGGCATTCTACATTCTTCTGAAGACTTGCACAAACGCACAATGCTCCAAAACTAGCCAATGATCATATAAATCCATTAATATATGCTCAATTATACTTTAAAACCCAATTTATAACAATTCCTAACCCCGAACGAAAAGTTGACAAAAATGCCCTCGGGCCACGTGCCCGAAATCCAAAACTTTTCAAAGATAAAGTTTACCTATAACCTTAGGAACTCGAATATATATATTTCTCTTAATTTCATACTCAAAATCGTGGCTAAATTCCAAGAACACAATTTCTAGGTCTTCCTCTAACCCTCACTTTTCTACCCATTTTCATACTAAAATCCATACATAATTAATGTATTTAACTCATAATAGGTAGAAATAACTTACCTCAACATTGTTGATGAAGATCCTCTCTTGAACCCTCCTAAGAATCGCCCAAGCCATGAACAATGTGAGAGAAATGGCCAAAATCTGACTTTTAAAACAATGCTTCTGCCCCAGCTATTTTCGCTTTTGCGGAATTACTCCCGCTTAAGCGGTTCCGCTTTTGTGGTCAAAAGCCGTTTCTGCGGTCCTTGGCTCAGCCCCCTTTTTCCGCTTCTGTGATACCCTCTTCTGCAGATGCGGTCCCGCTTCTGCGAAACATTGACCGCATCTGCGGTCCACGACCCTTTGAACGAATCCGCTTCTGCGGCTCCCTCAACCGCTTCTGCGGGGCCGCTTCTGTGGTCCCATTTCCGCAGAAGCGAAAACACCAGCAACCAAATCCTTTAGCTTCCTTCATAATTCCATTTTTGATCCGTTAACCACCCGGAATCCACCCGAGGCCCCCGGGACCCCAACCAATCATACCAACCAATCCCATAACACATTATGGACTTGCTCGAAGCCTCAAATCACATCAAACGACGCTAAAACCATGAATCGACCTCCAATCCAAGCTTTATGAACTTTGAACTTTCCAACTTCTACTTCCGATGCTTAAGCCTATCAAATCACGTCCGATTGACCTCAAATTTTGCGCACAAGTCATATTTGACATTACAAACCTACTCCAACTTCCGGAATCGGATTCCGACCCTGATATCAAAAAGTCCACCTACGGTCAAACTTCTCAAAAACTTTCAAATTTCTATCTTTAGCCAAATGGCTTCAAAATGACCTACGGACCTCCGAATTCACTTCCGATCGTGCTCCCAACTCCAGAATCACCATACGGAGCTACTCCCAATCTCAGAATCCCAAATGGACATCGATAAAGCTGAAATGCACTTCAAGCCAAATTTAAGAAATTTCTTCCAAAATGCTAACTTCCACCATAGGCGCCAAAACGCTCCCGGGTTATCCACAACCCGAACCGGGCATACGCCCAAGTCCGATATCATCATACGAACCTGCTGGAACCTTCAGATCCTGATTCCGAAGTCATGTACTCAAAAATCCAATCCTAGTTCATTCTTTCAACTTTAAGCTTCTCAAATGAGAATTTTCTTTTAAATTTAACTCCGATCTTCCTGAATTTAAATTCCGACCATACGAACAAGTCACAATACCTGAAATGAGGCTGCTCTTGGCCTCAGACTACTGAACGACGCGCTAGGGCTCGAAATGACCGGTCGGGTCGTTACATTCTCTCCCACTTAAACATACGTTCGTCCTCGAACGTGCTGAGAAATATACTGAAGTAATCTGAAATTGATGTTTAACTTCTCATGTACCTCCCTGTGGTACCACAACTTAGCTGAGCACATTGGCTTGATAAATTCTGAAGATATTCCCTTTTATTCAAGCAAATAAGCCTTAGAGACCAATTCCAACATCCGAAATCCTATACCAGGACTGTTTCCAACATACGATCACCGTATCAATCACTATACGCTGTACTCAAACATGACTGCATAACTCCGCTGAATTCACACTTTGCATCACTTTACTCATAGGACCACAATAACATTTCTGTTTGAATTAATCGAAATTCCACGAATCCGATGCTCCCATTGCACCTCATGACCTACATAGGTCTTACTCTAACTATTACAATACTGCCACGACGGATGAGATGCCAAAATTCATAATCAATTGCCGAGTCAATCAACTATGAAGTCTATACTTCTGACAAGAAACATTACCACATTCTAAACCAAATAATGATCTTTGCTCCATAATATACTTTATATAATCAGACTGCACTAATCTTAAATCCCATAATCTCTTCTCCCCCAGTACGAACTGCTCAGGCAATAAGCCACTCCGAATGTGATCAAAAGTCTCATATGACTCCACAATGTGCTAATAGGCCACCAATCCGAACATAGCACAAACAGAAATTGAACTTTGGAAGGAATTACCTAACCCCCGCACTAGTACGGACTTTCATTAGAAGATAGGAAGCAAAACACACGAAAAAAAATAACATATAGAGGACCAGACTCGACTTCAATCTGTTGCGGCACGCAACCCGATCTAAATAACATACCCATGGCGGCGTGCCACCCGATCCGCACATAGATCTCACATAAGGAGATTGCACTTCGAGCTAAATCTTCTTATTACAATAAAATATCAAATTTCGATCGCAAGCGCGCTAAGTGCATAATACCATCCCTGAGGAAACACATAGCGCCATAGGCTACAAAACTCAAGCACAACTGATGTGCGATACAAGATCTGAATCTCAAGAGCCATCCTGCTCACATAACATCATCGCAACGCAGAACCTCAACACATAAGAATTTACTAAGCCGTCTCACAACTCATACGACGCAATACATCATTACCTGGAATAGCTGATGACAAAATAATACCTCGACTGTTCCTCCATAGGGAACGCTCGCTGAAATGAACACCACTGGCCTGATATAAAGCCCTGATCACAAATAAATCAATCCACCGATCTCAAGCCGATTTTTGATTGCACCAGCTTAGCCAAGGACCTTTCAAAGGTCCGTAGTAACTCCCTTTTTCCTCATAACACACAAGAATAACCGTCATAACCGGAGCAAACCACCTCGGTTCATAACCCAATAAACAAAGTGCCCTCCAGGCATAAATCCTCAAATTAATGATATTACCACAATCCTCATACTTGGTTTAAATCTTTAGCCAATCAAGTGACTACATGTCATACTTATACAATCTTCCCGTGGGACACGCTCCCACAATCTTTCGAAATAAATAACGGGTCCGCACATCTAAATCACCGAAGACACTAACGTTGAAAAGCGATCAAGAATCCTTCACCAGGATGCAAAGCCACTTTCACAACACATCGCTCCCAGGGGACGCTAATGACAATACCAATTTACTTTGATCATTCAACCCTTTTCTTGCTCATCCGAGTCCGTGACATGCTTGTCAATGCTAAACTGCAACCTTGATCCTCACTTCGTATTTCCATGCTACTCACTGCACCCAACGTGCCGACATATGATAGAATACGATTTTCATCACAACTCCGAATTCATTAATATTTTCACATTTCATCATATAAGAACCTTGCACTCAACTCACTTCAGGAGAATCATAGCAATACACCGGTAATTTCCCATAACCATAGAATATGCAAATCTGCAAGTAGTGGTCCAAGCCACCTTAGCCCTTGCGAAATCTGCTTCCACATAACAAGCCACAACAGAAGAATGCCCCTGATAAATCATCAATCACAGCGGCCGGCAGGCCTCGCACGTACCACCACAAATCATACACATAACTTGATCTCGCGGACCGAACTGATCACTGGTCCCAATATGCCAATTCAACTATGGCTAATCAATTTACCTTCTTCCAATTCCTCCTTGATTGATTTGGAAATAATACTAATTCTCTTCAACGCATAACATACTCCCTCTACACTCACCCCGAGTGACCTTGAATTGCAAGGCCTAGCTGTCTCAAATCTCACAAATTATTTCACATTTCTCAAATGCTACACCACAAGGTAACACATCATAGAACATTCTGGGCACCTTCTCATAAGTTGCTACAAATCTTGATTCTTAGTTGTACTTATAGGCTTGAAATCATTAGGTACCACACTTTATCTTTTGAGTTCCACTAGGATCGTTACTGAGAGCCACCCGCTCTGACTTGGTCCCGAATATAATTCACTCCATAAATCTTATAACACACGAGTGCCCTCTCGGCGAAACACCTGGCAAAAATCGCTTTCTCTGAAACTTGTATCCATACAAGGCATAAATTCTGAACCTTTTTCCAAGACCGTACATGAGCCCATAAGGCCAACTATCACATGCCTCCAATAATTCATTTGCTCGAATTACCACTTATGGTTTTTTCTCATAGCTGAAATAATCCATCAATATGCTAATAACCAAAAATTACGCAAGTAGTTAATCATACAGCCCAATCACAAGCAGTGGGACTCTCCCACTTAGCTTGAAGCCATCACTTCACCATTCTTGAGTTCGCCCGACCTTTTTACCTCTTATTGACCTAACCTCGCGCCACCAATTATCAAAATCTCTCGGGATCTTCCTGAATTTCCATCTTTCATATTCTGAGTCATCATCCACATTCGCACGACTGATCTCTTTGTTGAACAACCAATATAATTCCTTGCAGAAGCTTCGCCAACCATGCGACCACTAAACTTCTCACAGGGAATAACCCTCCTAGGTCCAAGATCAGTCCCTAGCTGTACCAGTCCATTTACCCCTCGTGGACACCCATTAAATGTGCGACAACATCCTTCCACTTCAAAGTCATGCTACATCCTTCTTCATTTAAGCGGCTCCCTTTCGTTACAATAAATCTCATGCCACATGATAGCCCATACTTCTAATTGTTTCCGTATGCTTCAATCACCAATCCTTAAAATCCCCAGTTCGATCCAAACTCTCTTTAAGGCGCGTAGTCATCCTACTACCAAGCCCATATGCAACACCCGCCACTCTCCCACTTTGGTGGAACTCATCTCTTTAATTAACCACTTGAAGTTTTAAACACCGCCTGACACTTCCCACATGTCCTTCCTCATACTTTGCTGCTCAATCGTTGCCTCAAATAAAATCTATCTTCCTGGAACTTGAATCCACAATTTGTTACTAACTTTAAACTTTTCCGAAGGTCATCTTTATCGAGCCGTCAACATTAGAAATTTTGATTCGATCTTAAACCACCGCATCATGCGATATCGGACAGTTGTAACTCCAATATTATTCCACAATATCTTGCCATAAAGGCGGATTGTAGTAGATTATAACACCGACAAACTTAGAACGTCCAATTAGGACAACGCAACCCCAATGTAGAGGAGAACTCCACCACGCTTGCAATTACCACGTTTCATTACTTCCACCAGTCTACTTCTGACCATCCTCAGTTCGTTTGATTTTCCCCTGCCGGAAATAAAATACTGAATCCCTTGATTACATACTGAGTAAACCTCCCTTCAATTCATATACTGCCCGACACGTGGGCAAACGTCCTACCATCATAATAACACTGCGGAATAATTGCTCATAAGCATCATGGCAACCTGTGCCTAGCCTCAGGGCTCTTAGAAGTTCTATTACTGAGCTGAAACAATAGAATATCCCTCCATAATGCGAGTACCATAGTCCAATCAACTATACCGGAAAAAATCATCCCGCACCACATTTGTAGTGCCATTTCAATTCTTCAACTTTCGATTTATAACAAGCGCTCGCATAAGATTGAGTAGGAAGAAATCAAAGGCATAAGCCTCAAAGGAATTGAACCGCACGAAAAGGAAATCAAGAAGGGAAGTACTCCTAACAATCCTGCAGCCTCCCGAGGATAAGTACAGACGTCTTCGTACCGATCCGCGAGACTTTACTAGACTTGCTCATAACTCGTGAGACCGACGGGAACCTAGTGCTCTGACACCATGTTGTCACGACCCAAAATCCACTAAGGGTCGTGGTGGCGCCGGACACCTCTGTCAGGCCAGCCAACTAAATTATCAATTAATTCCTCTTTTAATACTTTTGAAAATCTAAGGTTTTTTCTTCCATTTTTATAAATAAAAGTTCACTACTCGAATTCAAATTTGAATAATAATAATTAGTACAAATCCACTGAAAACCATCCTAGGAACCCGGTGTCAGAAGTACATGAGCAACTACTGATAAGAGAAATAAAATACAACATCCTCCCTGAATACAGTGGACGAAATATAAATACAGTACACTGGAAAGGACTACCCTAGCTGCGGTCGCTCCAATGATGCAGCTCACCTAGTCCCAGCGTCATCCATGCTGCTACGCCCAATAGGCTGCTAGAGGTGTATATACCTGTGCAATAAAAATGCACAGAAGTGTAGTATGAGTACGTAATCAACGTGTACTCAGTGAGTGTCCCGCCTAATCCTGAAGGGGCAGAGACGAGATTGTCAACTTTGATACACTCTAATGGTCCAATGGTTATTTATCCTTAATATACATATTAAATAGTGGATTTATATTTTTAGACATGATGTTAATCCATATAGAGGAAACGAGTAAACACATAATTCCTTCATAGGAAATTTCCAAGATTTCTTTTCATTATTAACAATATGATCTCGAGCCATAGTGAGGCATGTAACAACTTAAATAAGTCCAGGCAGCAATATAAGCATGCGCAAATCATACCGAGGCGACGGCCCAATCCAACAGAAATAAATGTGCATTTGCCGAGGGTCGACGGAGCGCCTATAGATGCATCTATTAATCTGCTGAGGTGTTCGGTCCATTCCAAAATAAACACGCACAGACAGACAATCAGTCAAGAAGTCAACATGGAGAAATTATCCAGGAAAGGCCAATTCTCTTTAATAATTTTGAGAAAACGAAGCTTAAGTCTTTTTTTTTGAAATCCATTTATTAATTTAATGTGATCTATTACCCTGCTCACGAATCATCCATGCGACGCAGGTACATATAAGATTTATGCTCAGATAGCCAATTAGAATTTTATCGGGGAATATTTATCCAAATAAAACCAATTCTCTATTAACGATTCAGGAAATGATGTTTAATCTCTTTTTAAATTCGTTTACTAATCCAAGGTGATTTAAACAATCCAAGTCATCGACAGGTTCATAACTAATTCAAGTACAACATGCTGATGGGTCCTAACTACCCGGACAATAGCATAATAGTAGCTATGCACGGACTCTCGTCACCTCGTGTGTACGTAGCCCCCACATATAGGAGCACATAATCAATTATTTCACATATGGGGTAAATTCCCCCTCACAAGATTAGAAAGGAGACTCACCACGCTCCAAAGATCCACAACCGACATTCTACATTCTTCTGAAGACTTGCACCAATGCACAATTCTCCAAACCTAGCCAGCGATCATATAAATCCATTAATATATGCTCAATTATACTTTAAAACCCAATTTATAATAATTCCTAACCCCGAACGAAAATTTGACAAAAATGCCCTCGGGCCCACGTGCCCGGAATCCAAAACTTTTTGAAGATAAAGTTTACCCATAACCTTAGGAACTCGAATATATACATTTCTCATAATTTCATACTCAAAATCGTGGCTAAATTCCAAGAACACAATTTCTAGGTCTTCATCTAACCCTCATTTTTCTACCCATTTTCATACTAAAATCCATACATAATTAATGTATTTAACTTATAATAGGTAGAAATAACTTACCTTAACATTATTGATGATGATCCTCTCTTGAACCCTCCCAAGAATCGCCCAAGCCATGAAAAATGTGAGAGAAATGGCCAAAATCCGACTTTTAAAACAATGCTTCTGTGGAATTACTCCCGCTTAAGCGGTTGTCAAAAGCCGCTTCTGTGGTCCTTGGCTCAGCCCTCCTTTTCCGCTTGTGCGATACCCTCTTCCGCAGATGCGGTCCCACTTCTGTGAAACCTTGACCACATCTGCGGTCCACGACCCTTCGAACGAATCCGCTTCTGCGGCTCCCTCAACCGCTTTTGCGGGGCCGCTTCTGCTGTCCCATTTCCGCAGAAGCGGAAACACCAGCAACCAGGTCCTTCAACGTTCTTCATAATTCCATTTTTGATCCGTTAACCACCCGGAATCCACCCGAGGCCCCTGGGACCCCAACCAATCATACCAACCAATCCCATAACACATTACGGACTTGCTTGAAGCCTCAAATCACATCAAACGACGCTAAAACCATGAATTGACCTCCAATCCAAGCTTTATGAACTTTGAACTTTCCAACTTCTACTTCCGATGCTTAAGCCTATCAAATTACGCTCGATTGACCTCAAATTTTGCGCACAAGTCATATTTGACATTACGGACCTACTCCAACTTCTGGAATTGGATTTCGACCCCGATATCAAAAAGTCCACCTCCAGTCAAACTTCTCAAAAACCTTCAAATTTCTATCTTTAGCCAAATGGCTTCAAAATGACCTCCGAACCTCCGAATTCACTTACGATCGTGCTCCCAACTCCAGAATCACCATACGGAGCTACTCCCAGTATCGAATCCTAAACGGACATCGATAACGCTGAAATGCACTTCAAGACAAACTTAAGAAATTTCTTCCAAAATGCTAACTTCCACCATATGTGCCAAAATGCTTCCAGGTTATCCACAACTCGAAGTGGGCATACGCCCAAGTCCGATATCATCATATGAACCTGCTGGAACCTTCAGATCCCGATTCCAAAGTCGTTTACTCAAAAATCCAATCCTAGTTCATTCTTTCAACTTTAAGCTTCTCAAATAAGAATTTTCATTTAAATTTAAATCCGATCTTCCTGAATTTAAATTCCGACCATGTGAACAAGTCACAATACCTGAAATGAAGTTGCTCATGGCCTCAAACTGCTGAACGACGTGCTAGGGCTCGAAACGACCGGTCGGGTTGTTACAACGGTATCCTGGGAGACCCTCATTGATATCTTGATATTGAGCTGTGTTTACTCTGTGTTTCTGCTCTATCCTTGTAGTTATTATTGCTTTGTTGATTTGCCTTATTACACAGCTGCGTTTATTATTTTTGTCATATTTCCACACTGTTAATTATTGCTATTGTTATATTTTTGCCTTAGTAGGGCCCTGACCTTTCCTCGTCACTACCTAACCGAGGTTAGGCTTGACACTTACTGAGTACCGTTGTGGTGTACTCATGCCCTTCCTGCGCATGTTTTTTTTCACGTGCAGATCATCCAGGTACCTCTACTCAGGCGCACTATCAGTGAGGCAGGAGGACCATGGAGACTTCGAGGTAGCTCTGCTGCGTCCGCAGACCGACGAGTCTCCCTCTTACTCTATCTTTAGTACTTAGTTTTCTCTCTTTCGGTTGTTAGACATTCTGGTGTTTGGAGCCTTTACTATACATTTCTATAGCCTGTGTTGCCCGTGAGTTTCCGGGTCTTTGGGAATTGTATTAGACTTGTGTTATTGGGTTGTACATGCCGAGTGGCATTCAGTATAGTTTCTTTTAGTTATTTAATTTGGTTTTTCCTTTGTTCTTCCGCAATTATTATAATTTTCGCAATATTAGGCTTACCTGGTCGTTGGGACTAGGTGCCATCACGACATGTTCGCAATTGGTGAACCAGGGTCGTGACAGATGTGTTAACTTCTTTGCTCACTCTCAAAGCGTTGTTTGTAGGATGTAGACTATGCGTTTTTGGCTGGTCTAATTAGAGACCGTTTGGTAAGCTACCAAAAATTGTTTATTCTGAAAAGTACTTTTTTCCAGAAGTGCTTTAGCCAAAAGTACTTTTGGAAAAAAATAGTTTGTGTTGGCCAATTCATATAAGAAGTACTTTTTGCGATATTTGGTAAACAAATTGTATTTGACCGATCTTTCTAAAAGTACTTTTAAGTGTCAAATTACCAAAAGAATAGTACCAAATTCTTATAATTATTTTAAAGAAAAAAATGAACTTTAATATTTATCGGAAGTGACTTTTATTATTATTTTTTTATTTAATTAAAAAATAAAAAATAAAAAATAAAATAAACATACATATTAAAATTTTAAATCAATATAACATATATTGTTATACCAAATCATATAATATTATCTAGTATAATTACTTATTATTTACATGATGATTTGAATAATAAAAGTACATCATTCAATATGAATTAGAAGTATATTCCACCAATTACTATATATTGGTAATCCACCATGAAATAATAAGCAAAGTCGCTCGCACATGATAACATTTTCATCTCTAATTCTATCACACAACGCCTCCATATTAGTAAAAGACTTGCCTTACATTTCTAAAGGAATACCAGAACACCCATTTCCTTTCTCAATCTCTACAGTAGTGTCTCTATTAACATAATAATTGAATTCCTTATTGGTAGAAGAATATCGTCCGATGAAATTTTGTATAGCTATGGTAGCGGTAACAAGATGATTCTGACTGTCTGTCACGACCTAAATTCCAAACCCGATCGTGATGGCGCCTCTCGTGAAGACAAGGCCAGCCAACAAAACGAACGCTTCCTTTTAACAGTTATTTAACATTTATAAAGCTAAAACATGATTAGCATAATCAAAAGCGCGAAAAACAATGATAACAACAGGGAACCATTCCGTCACAGCCCGACATGGGGGTGTCACTAGTCATGAGCTACTACAGAGTTCACTAAAGTACTATAAGTCCAGAAATAGGAACAAAGTCTGAAAGTAACATGAACAACATAAAATAAGGAAGAATATCTGGTGCCGCAGACGCTAGCGGTCACCTGGCTCAGCTATGATAACAAATCTTCAATTAGCTCAAAACCCGCTATTGGGTGAACAATTACCTGCATCTGCACACGAGGTGAAGGGAGTAAAGTGAGTAATCCAACTCAGTGTGTAATAAAAGTAAATAATAACTGGGCGGTAAGAAATCACATATAACAGATCATCATGCTGTACAGAAGTAGTGAAAAGCCCATACATTGAGAAAAATCAGTGAAAACTATGAAACCTTTCAAAGCATCTTGTCTCAGTTTTAAACCTCTTTTGAAGATGATCCTTTCAATAGTTGCAAAATAATTTTCAACAATTAGTGACACTATGCACAGAGACCCGCCCCTCGGGCAATATTATTATTCCCGGTCAGCCACTGTTACCTGACCCAACGCATCGTACAGTGTCATTGTTACCACTGTCTAAGATTTATCCTCTTTAAGAGTGATCAGAAAATACAAAAACAACGAACAGATATCTCAAGAAACAACACAAACAATGAATAGTGAATAAATGCATGAACGCAATGCAATGCAAATAGCGGTTCATTCCAGTACCCGCTGCGGCGTGCAACCCGCTCAATTTATTTATCGTTGATGGCACTCACTGGGGGTGTGTACAGACTCCAGAGGGCTCCTACAGCCCAAGCGCTATAATCAAGCCATCTCGTGGCATCAACCAGGCCCTCGGCCTCAATATCAATACAGTATCGCTGCAGCGCGCAGCACGATCCGGCGCTCACTGGGGTATGTACAGACTCCGGAGGGTCTCCTACGGCCCAAGCGTAATATCAGCTATCTCGTGGCATCAAATAAGCTCACGGCCTCAATATACATATATCATCGCTGCAGCATGCAGCCCGAGCCATCCATATATTCAGAAATCACTATAACACTGCTGCGGTGCGCAGCCCGATCCATGCTCAGTCCAAAAATGCACATAAGCCACTTGGGCAATATTAACATGATATTCCTCAGCTCGAAACGTTAATAAAATATTGTTTTAGTTCTCAAGTCTTAGAAAAATGGTTGAGTTTGTAAAATAGAATTAAAACCTTGGACCGAGATCAAATAATATGCAAGTAATGCAAAAACAGTGATATCAATCCCCGAAGGAATCGCATAGTTGGCACGAAGCCCCAAACATGGCAATCAGCCCGAATTATGATGATAACAAATAATTTGAGTCAAATACGCAGTAAAAATCAACAACCGGGATGGACCATGTCACAGTCCTCCAACGGTGCTCTACCCCACGCTCATATCCGACGTGCGAGTCACCTCAATACAACACTATGATGTGCAAATCCGGGGTTTCAAACCCTCAGGATATCATTTATAAGTATTACTCACCTCGAACAGGTGAAATCTCTAGCTAGCGATGCCTTTGCCCTCCAAATCGGCCTCCACGCGCGTCGAATCTAGCCAAAATCAGAGCGAATGCATCACAATATGCCAATGGAACAATACCCAATCGAAAACAATCGAGAAATAGCAAAAATCTCAAAACTAGCAAAACCTGAGCCCCGGGCCCACTTCTCGAAAAATTATAAAAACTTACATTACCGGATTCCTCGTCTCGCCACGAGTCCATACAAACCAAGAACTCCCAAATCCGAGCTCAAATGACCTATCAAATCCCAATTTGAAATATTAAAACTCAAGCCCTAGCTTTACCCCTTTTTAATGAATTTCAACCAATTTTCATGTTAATTCTTCCATAAAGTTGAATAATTAGGCCAAGGAACTTACCTCCATTCGATTCTCAGTCAAAACCCTCGAAAATTCTCGCCCAAAGCTCCCGAAATCGCTCCACAATGGAGGAAAAATGACATAAGTTCGCGGATGAAATAATGATATAAACCCTTTTTCCAACAGCGATTTTCGCTTCTGCAGCTAAATAACTGCACCTGCGGTCACCGCATATGCGTCCAAATGACCGCTTATGCGGCCTGACTTAAATCCCCAGGGACCGCTTATGCGGTCTAGAACCGCTTTTGGGTCACCGCATTTTCGGACTTTTGTCCGCTTCTGCGGAAATTGCCAAACCTCCAGGAACCGCATTTGCAACCTCCCCGCCGCATCTGCGGAACCGCCTATACGGTCCATTTTCTGCAGATGAGGAAATGACAGAACCAGCAAACTTCAAACATGCAACAAACTTCGAATTCTCCGTTTAACTACCCGAATTCAGCTCGAGGCTCCAAGGATCTCAACCAAAGTCACCAACATATCCAAAAACATCATATGCACTTGTTCCAATCATTAAAACACATCAAATAACACTAAAACCATTAAATCACATCGGATTCAAGCCTAAGTTTCTTAAAAACTTCTGAAATACACTTTCAACAAAAAACCCGACCAAACCCTGTCCGAATGACCTGAAATTTTGCACACACATCAAAAATCACATATCGAAGCTACAGCAACTCTCGAAATTCCATTCCGACCCTCGGATAAAAATCTCACCTACCCACCAGAATTCGCCTAAATACTAACTTCGCCAATTCAAGCCTAATTCCACACCGGGCCTCTAAAATCACTTCCGATCACGCTCTTAAGTCACAAATCATCCTCCGAAGCTAACCGAATCACCGAAAATCACATCCAAGCCCTCTAACTCAATGGTCAATAGTCGATTGACTTTTCCAACTTAAGCTTTTCTTAAATAGACTAAGTGTCTCATTTATTATCAAAATTAATCCAAATCAACTCTAACACACCACATACCGATAACGAAACATGAAGGAGCAGGAAATGGGGGAAACAGAGCAATAACACATGAGACGACGGGTCAGGTCGTCAAATCCTCCCCAACTTAAACAAACGCTCGTCCTCAAGCGTACCTAGAGTTGTCCTAGAAGCCCACGGATGGCTAAATGACCTTACCAAGCATATACCCGGGATGATCCCACGTCACCTTATCTCTTATAGGTCCGACAACACAACATAACTGAAATTACCCAAACCAGTCTAGAGAGCCCATAATCCACAGATCTACCTTTTCACTTCTGAAACCATCAATACAATCAAAATCTCACACCTATACTTGGAATAGTCCCGAACCAGCTGTAATAACCCATACTTGCAACCTCAATGAAATCATACAATATACCACAGCAGATTCCGAGCTGAACCTTGATATTAACCTTCCAACAAGCTGAAACCAAATCCGTTCATATTCATTAATGACCCAGAATGATCACTTCGGGCCCAACACACCACTCTGGTGATATGACACATCAACACCGGCTTAATCCACAACTTGCATAATACACGCGCCAATAAGAGACGGTCTGAACATACTCGAATCATAAAAATGACTCAAACGAAAGAGCTGTGACTCAAACTCCTCATAAACCAGGAAGCAAGGTATATAAGGTAACATATGGAAAACTATTCTCAACATCCCACTGTTGCGGCGTGCAACCCGATCCAGATAACATACCCATGGCGGCGTGCCACCCGCTCCACACAAATATCTCACATAGGGAGATGCACATCAAGCCAAATTTGCTCATTATAACAAAATACCGAGCATCGGTCGTAAGCATACTGAGTGCATAATGATACCTACTTATAGCGTTGTAAGCTACAAAACTCAACTTCCACTATGAATCTTGATAGCACCGCACTATATATGCCCACAGTCCGAAAATCATAACGCCTCACAGTACAGAAAGCAACTCATAGATCTTCCCAGATCACTAGCAGGTTCAATAACGATCGAATCAACCTATCCTTCATCAATACAATTCGGGGCTCACCAAGCCAACTCAAGCTAAACACGTATCCAATCAGCTTACCAACAAACTCATTACCAAGAAGTCTGAAGCCGCTTCTTCCACTACTATAACTCATGTCGGAGTCGTACGATACGGTGCCCGGCACCAAATAAATAATAAAATCCACAGTCTCGCCCGGCGACATGCCCGACCACAAGGAACGCATCCGAAAAGTCCCTCAATACCGGAACCGAATCAACGGTAGAAACCTCTACACTGACATCCTCCATAAAGGCCTAATTAAGGAAAACAATCCTTCCCAGCCATCCGTTGGTCTTTGGAACACAACCACCAGCCTCCAGCTCCACATATCACACGAATCACCGTACCTGATCCCAAATTTCGCAATGTAAATACATATTACACCTTCAGTACCCAGTCATTCTTCGAAGATATTCTAAAATTCTCCTGTGCCATCAAACACACTCTGATATCAGCAGTCGATCTAGCAAGAAAGTGCCGCAATACTACCGAAGTATCATCATTCTAATCGCATTACCCTTCTTTCGATAATATACTCTCGTCAAATCACTTCCAAGTAGCAGTACCATTTCCTTGATTACCTGAGGCTACCCGTTGCCTAAAAATTTATGAACTTCTTTTCAGAACTGAACTGAAACCTCGCACACGCCAGTCTCAGTCCTCTACAACACATCGCATGTACCATACCCTCCAAGGGTAACATGAGAACTTTTATCTCCCTTCCGCGCCGCAGATATCGACGCACTCAACTAGTCAAGAACTTTCATTAATCCCATTTAGAAGAAAAATCATTACACACTCCATGCTTCACATACCCATAGGAAATATACTCATCTTCAAATCACGGTAAAACTCAACAAGGACATCTCTGCCAACTCCATTTGTACAAGCTAAACTGCCAGGACTGAATCCTTCTATCTAAACCAAGCTGAGCAACCCGTTAAAACCCAAGAGCATTGCTGCAAAATGCCTGTAAAAGCTCATTACCTCGAACACATACAAAGAATTAATCATACCCTTACCATACCGATTCGGTCTATTATCAAGCTATTCCGTCTATCAAATTTCTCTTTTTATTCATCATCCCCTTGATATTTCTCCCTCGCTGTAGCATCACAATGCCTCAATCCAGGCCTGCCACAGGAGATTCGAACATAAGACCACACTGTCTAAGACCTATAGGCCACCGAATACTCTCTCAATGCTTCCCAGAAATACCACGTTCCAGAATACTTTACTTGAAGAACGTCCTACGAATCGGAATTCGTTACCATTACTTCCCAGATATTGATACATAAAATCCCATAATTAGCATAAAATACCACAAGTCTTGATCTTTTCCTAATGGAAACACAGTTTCTAGCCACATACGCCACCTTAGACACCTGATTATTGCATGCAAAATCTCGAACACAATAAAACCATTCTTGAGAGTCATTCACTCCTATTCAACTGCAAATTACCTGACTTGAGAACAGAACCACTCATGCCTTATTAGCACTCTGACACCGTAGGATATGATCTCATTCCAATACAAATGAAAATCTTCCTTCTCTATACACTAAGCATTCTTTATCAACAACAGCTCTAGACATCCTATTATTTTCTCACATCTACGAAGCATCATATAATCTTTATCAAAATTTTGCTTCACTCGTGCCATCCTCGGCTCAATTTCTGCAACCCAAACTGATCCGCCAACATCCCTCGAAAAGGAACCAACATAGCACATAACTGTGCATCAGCTAATCAACAACAACCTCCCCAACTTGGCTCGAAGCCATCTATCAGGACACATTTAATAACCCATAATACTTCTACTCTCATGATGCCACAATATTATAGTGAGATTAAACTCAAATGATCTACTAGTTTATGAAAACACAGATCCTCGGATATTAAATTCTCTACAAACCTCGCATTCATCCCCACATCAGCTGAGTCCACTCTCTGAAGTGACCCAAATTTTCCAATTACAACACGTACCCTTCAATTACACATGAGATCTTCTAACAATATACATAAGAATCGTACCCCTTAAGAACACTCCGCAGGAGATAACCCACCTGTTTCGCCTCAATTTAGTATTTTAGCACACCTTCCACTGTCATACATATAACACAACCATTTAGTCTTCCTGAGTCTGAACTCATACCGCCACACGTAATGTTCTTAACTTCCAACTAGGATATACGAAAATATTTTTCAGGCGCCCATAACTAGAGGCTACACATCCAATCACAATGGATTAAAACTTAATGGTTCATCTATCATCTAGAAGGCCTTCCTCGACACTTCTCAGTCACATAGATACATCTCGCAGCACTAACATACTCATCACATGGATATCCAACCGCCATTCCGGCTAATAGGGACAATACCGAACATATAAGTTAAAAATACTTGCTCACACAATCAGCACCTCGGTGCTCAAGCCATAGGCGAAGATCCGGCCTAAAGTCCTCCAGACTGGCCCAACATCAAACTCACGGAGATTACATCTCGCCCCTCGATCGGGGAATCCCAAGCCATTAAGGCACATAAAATACTGAGCGCTCATGTGCGCATACAGACGTGTGGAAGGAATTTCAAGAGTTACTTTCCAAGCTGAATCAAGAACGCACGATAAGAATTCAAGAATGTGAAGTTTTCCTAAAGGTTCTGCAGCCTCTCGAGGACAAAAATAGATGTCTCCGTACCGATCCACGAGACTCTACTAAACCTGCTCATGACTCGTGAGATCTAGTAACCTAGGCTCTGATACCACTTGTCATGACCCAAATCCCAAACCCGGTCATGATGGCGCCTCTCGTGAAGACAAGGCCAGCCAACAAAACGAACGCTTACTTTTAACAATTATTTAACATTTATAAAGCTAAAACATGATTGGCATAATCAAAATTGCGGAAAATAATGATAAAAATAGGGAACCATCCCGTCACAGCCCGGCATCAGAGTGTCACTAGTCATGAGCTACTACAGAGTTCACTAAAGTACTACAAGTCCAGAAATAGGAACAAAGTCTGAAAGTAACATGAACAACATAAAATAAGGGAGAAGATCAGGTGTCGCGGACGCTAGCGGTCACCTAGCTTAGCTATGATAACAAATCTTCAATCAGCTCAAAACCCGGTATTGGGTGAACAATTAGCTGCATTTGCACACGAGGTATAGGGAGTAAAGTGAGTACTCCAACTCAGTGAGTAATAAAAGTAAATAATAACTGGGCAATAAGAAATCACGTATAACAGATCATCATGCTGTATAGAAGCAGTGAAAAGCCCATACATTTAGAAAAATCAGTGAAAACTGTGAAACCTTTCAAAGCATCTTGGCTCAGTTTTAAACCTCTTTTGAAGATGATCCTTTCAACAGTTGCAAAATAATTTTCAATAATTAGTGACACTATGCATAGAGACCCGCCCCTTGGGCAATATTCTTATTCCCGGTCAGCCACTATTACATGACCCAACGCATCGTACAGTGTCATTGTTACCACTGTCTAAGATTTATCCTCTTTAAGAGTGATCAGACAATACCAGAACAGCGAACAGATATCTCAAGAAACAACATAAATAACAAATAGTGAATAAATGCATGAATGCAATGCAATGCAAATAACGGTACATTCCAGTACCCGCTGCGGCGTGCAGCCCGCTCCATTTATTTATCATCGACGGCACTCACTGGGGGTGTGTACAGACTCCGAAGGGGCTCTTACAGCCCAAGCGCTATAATCAAGCCATCTCGTGGCATCAACCAGGCCCTCGACCTCAATATCAATACAGTATCGCTGCAGCGCGTAGCCCGATCCGACGCTCACTGGGGTATGTACAGACTCCGAAGGGGCTCCTACAGCCCAAGCGCAATATCAGCCATCTCGTGGCATCAAATAGGCTCTCGGACTCAATATACATATATCATCGCTGCGGCGTGCAGTCCGAGCCGTCCATATATTCAAAAATCACTATAACACTACTGCGGCGCACAACCCGATCCATGCTCAGTCCAGAAATGAACATAAGCCACTTGGGCAATATTAACATGATATTCCTCAGCTCGAAACATCAATAAAATATTGTTTAAGTTCTCAAGTCTTAGAAAAATGGCTGAGTTTGTAAAATAGTATTAAAACCTTGGACCGAGATCAAATAATATGCAAGTAATGCAAAAACAGTGATATCAATCCCCGAAGGAATCGCATAGTTGGCACGAAGCCCCAAACATGGAAATCAGCCCGAATTATGATGATACAAATAATTTGAGTCAAATACGCAGTAAAAATCAACAACCGGAACGGACCATGTCACAGTCCCCCAACGGTGCTCTACCCCACGCTCATATCCGGCGTGCGAGTCACCTCAATACAGCACTATGATGTGCAAATTCGGGGTTTCAAACCCCCATGATATCATTTACAAGTATTACTTACCTCGAACCGGTGAAATCTCTAGCTCGCGACACCTTTGCCCTCCAAATCGGCCTCCACGCGCGTCGAATCTAGCCAAAATCAGAGCGAATGCATCACAATATGCCAATGGAACAATACCCAATCGAAAACAATCGAGAAATAAAAAAAATCTCAAAACTACAAAACCCAAGCCCCGGGCCTGCTTCTCAAAAAATTATAAAACTTACATTACCGGATTCCTCGTCTCGCCACGAGTCCATACATACCAAGAACTCCCAAATCCGAGCTCAAATGACCTATCAAATCCCAATTTGAAATATTAAAACTCAAGCCCTAGCTTTACCCCTTTTTAATGAATTTCAACCAATTTCCATGTTAATTCTACCATAAACTTGAATAATTAGGCCAAGGAACTTACCTCCATTCGATTCTCAGTCAAAACCCTTGAAAATTCTCGCCCAAAGCTCCCGAAATCGCTCCACAATGGAGGAAAAATGACATAAGTTCGCGGATGAAATAATGATATAAACCCTTCTGCCAACGTCGATTTTCGCTTCTGCGACTAAATAACCGCACCTGCGATCACCGCATATGCGTCCAAATGACCGCTTATGCGGCCTGACTTAAATCCCCAGGGACCGCTTATGCGGTCTAGAACCGCTTCTGCAGTCACCGTATTTGCGAATTTTTGTCCGCTTCTGCGGAAATTGCCAAGCCTCCAGGAACCGCATTTGCAACCTCCCCACCGCATCTGCGGAACCGCCTATGCAGTCCCTTTTCCGCAGATGCGAAAATGACAGAACCAGCAAACTTCAAACATGCAACAAACTCCGAATTCACCGTTTAACCACCCGAATTCACCCCGAGGCCCCCGAGATCTCAACCAAAGGCACCAACATATCCAAAAACATCCTACGCACTTGTTCCAATCATTAAAACACATCAAATAACACTAAAACCATTAAATCACATCGGATTCAAGCCTAAGTTTCTTAAAAACTTCAGAAATACACTTTCAACCAAAAACCCCACCAAACCCCGTCCGAATGACCTGAAATTTTGCACACACATCACAAATCACATATCAAAGCTACAACAACTCTCAGAATTCCATTCCGATCCTCCGATCATAATCTCACCTACCCACCGGAATTCGCCTAAATACTAACTTCGCCAATTCAAGCCTAATTTCACACCGGGCCTCTAAAATCACTTCTGATCACGCTCTTAAGTCACAAATCATCCCCCGAAGCTAACTGAATCACTGGAAATCACATCCGAGCCCTCTAACTCAATAATCAACATTCGGTTGACTTTTCCAACTTAAGCTTTCCTTAAAGAGACTAAGTGTCTCATTTCTTATCAAAATCAATCCAAATCAACTCTAACACACCACATACCGATAACGAAACATGAAGGAGCAAAAAATGGGGGAAACGGACAATAACACATGAGACGACGTGTCGGGTCGTCACACTGTCAAACTTGAAAGATGGCATTGAGAATAAAATAGAAATAATTTTAAATATATACAAAATTATTGTTTTCGTAAAAAAATTAATTAAGTATGTTTAAATTCAAATTCAGAAAGAGTAACTAATTATTAACAACAAATAACACATAATTTAAATTCAAAACCTAACCTAATTAACTTTGTCCTAATTGTCAAATGGCTTATTGTGAGATTGCCACTTGGTTTAATGTGGAGGTATTTTCTTCTTCTTTTAATAATATATAGATTACCCATCGAGCTTATATCACTTTACCAGTTGCATCCTCAAACTTTATGGATGTCCTATGAATCCCCTGTCATTACATGAAGTGAAATAAGTTTTCCTTTTGTGGCTAGTACCAGTTTCAAGAAAATTAGTGGACAATACGTACCAATCATATTTTCCACAGTAATTTCTTTTACTGTTTTCTTTGCTATTAATTATTTTCATTTTACCTATTTTCCTTTTCTTTCTTATTTCTTTTCTTTTTCTTTTTTGTTTTCTTCTTCGTGACATAGCTCCGCCATAGTCACTATCACCACCACCCATGTCCATTGAAAATCAATTTCAGCACCGCCAAATTAAAATTTCTATTACAATCAATGGGTCTTTTCCCACCAGTCGGTTTTTCTTGTTATCTTTTTTTCCCCTTCTTTTTTATTCTCTGCAATTGGTGAAATTTCATATCTCCAAGTAAGTGATTGATTCAAATTTTAAATCTTTGAACTTGATCCCGATTTTATCCGGCGAAGAATTTGTCAGAATTTTTGTTAGCATGGTGAATTTTGGATAATTTACAGAAAATCCAAGTAATTCAGCACCATCTAACTATTGCACAAATAAAAAATATTAACAAACACCAAAATCATCAATAGCACGAAACTCTATTTAAATTCCAAAAACAACGGCACCCCAACGCAAAATCTGAATAAAATACTGAATGCGGCAGAAAGTAATCTTACCTGGAAAAAAAATATTGTTTATATTATGTTTGCGGAGAAAAGAGCTGATAATGAAGAAGGAGAAGGTTGAAGGAAGCCATGGTTTCACGCCAAAGAGAAAGAAGAATAGAAAAAGAAAGGAAGAGAAAAAAAACCAAAAAAAAGAAAGAAGAAAAATTATGAAAAAAATACTGATAAAAATAATTTTTTAATAAATTTTTTACCTCTCACTCTCTTCAAGAAAGTGATTTACACTCTTTATGACACTTCAGCTCATAAGGTTGTACTTATTACACTTCTGACAAGCATAGAGAGCTCGTAGGACCCTTGCAAAGTATAAGGATGCACCTCGTAATGTGCTACAACCCCAATGGGTAATTATGTATTATCCGAGTCTGAAACTTAAATAGCGTCAAAAAAGGCACAAAATATATTTTTACTATTAAAAAAAGTTACATAAGTACATAAAATGCAGTATTATACTGCGTTTTACTTTAACAAAAAGTTAGCCGTTAAAGTTAACCGCAATATTATATTGCGCTTTATTAAAAATGTTCTTTTTAAAGGAAAACGCAGTAGAATACTGCGTTTCCCTTAACGCAATATTATACTGCGTTTCCATGTACTTTTTGGGCCCACTTCTGCACGACATTTAAATCCCTATAATTTATTATAGGAAAACACAATACAATATTGCGTTTAAGGGAAACACAGTATTGTACTACGTTTTCCTATAATAAATAGGGACCTTCTTCTTCCTTGGCTTCACGACAGTCTGCCTCCATATTTCCCCACCAATGTTGGTCCTCCCCCCCAAAAAAAAAATCGGCCCAACCCGTCACACAAAAAGCGAAGTGTGTAGGTCCCGCACACATCACTAAGCCTTGGATTCCTTCTTTTTGGTTGAAAAATTCAATTTGGATCTATTTTAAAAACCTTAAATCCAGGTATTTCGATTTTGTTTATGTCGAAACTCGTAGAGCATATACATATTTTTTTATTGAATGTGTTTTCACATTGATTTGTGTTATATTTGTGTTTAAATTTGTATGTTATTTTTACCCGGATTGAATTATTAACCTTGTGACAAAAAATAATTAATTATTATCCTTGAATTATTTATTTAATTTTTTGTTCATATGTATGTTTGTGTTTAAATTTATATGTTATTTTTACTCGGATTGAATTATTAGCCTTGTGACAAAAAATAGTTAATTATTAGCCTTGAATTATTTATTTAATTTGTTGTTCTTATGTATGTTATGTTTGTGTTTAAATTTGTATGTTATTTTTACTCGGATTGAATTATTAGCCTTGTGACAAAAAATAGTTAATTATTAGCCTTGAATTATTTATTTAATTTGTTGTTCATAAGTATGTTATGTTTGTTGTTTTTATATGTAATAGTAATCTTTTAGCGTAGTAAAATATAGAGCCTTTTAGCGTAGTAAAATATAGCCTTTTAGCGTAGTAAAATATAGAGCCTTTTTAGTGTAGTAAAATATAGAGCCTTTTAGCGTAGATTCTCTGTAGTTTAAATATGTATTAACTACAAACTCTATTCAATTACTCAGTTGAAAATTAATTATTTAACTTATAAAAATAAACTTACAAAACTAACAAATTAATATATGTTTTCTAATTAACTCAAATATCAAGCCTGTAACTCATAGGTAATTATTCAGTCCAATTAAATAATTATTTATTAATTTATTAAACTAAAAAAATTTTAAAAATATTGAAATTGACACACATAATAATTAATAATAACTTGGTGCTACTGGATCTCAAATATTGAGCCTGAAATCCATAGATAATTATTCAATCCAATTAAATAATTATTTATTTAATTTATTAAACTAACAAAATTCTAAAATATTGAAATTGAAATACATAATAATTAATGATAACTTGGAGCTACTGGGACTAAAATATCGAGCATGGAACCCATAGATAACTATTCAGTCCAATTAATAATTATTTATTTAATTTATTAAACTAACAAAATTCTAAAAATATTGAAATTGACACACATAATAATTAATGATAACTTGGTTCTACCGGGCCTCAAATATCAAGCCTGGAACCCATAAATAATTATTCAGTCCAATTAAATAATTATTTATTTAATTTATTAAACTAAAAAAATTCTAAAAATATTGAAATTGACAAACATAATAATTAATGATAACTTGGTGCTACCGGACCTGAAATATCGAGCCTGAAACCCATAGATAACTATTCAGTCCAATTAAATAATTATTTATTTAATTTATTAAACTAACATGATTCTAAAAATGATGAAATTGACACACATAATAATTAATGATAACTTGGTGCTACCGGGCCTCAAATATCGAGCCTAGAACCCATAGATAACTATTCAGTCCAATTAAATAATTATTTATTTAATTTATTAAACTAACACACACAATTAATGTTGTTTAAATTATAGTAGACGACATGGACTTGGAGATGAGGACTTGGAGATGAGGATCTTGGAGATGATCAGCCGGGTTATATCCCTCAGGTAGATGAGCCTTCCAACAGCATGTCGTCGTACAACCTTCAGTTATCTCTGCCAGCATCGTAGGTCACCCCGTCAGATACATTGTTGATCACAAGTACATTCGGCGGGGATGTAAACCAGTTCTTTTCAGGCCCATCTACCGCAGCTGAGGATCAGCCTACCCGGTACATGGATGGCGGGCGCAGGTTGAGTTATGCATCATCACCGGTGGTTGATGCAGATCTACCACAGGCGCAGGTATGTTTGTATTACTGTAAAATTTCAATTTGTTTTCTTTTCCTTAATGATTTGCCATAAATTAATATTTAATTTTCTTATTAAGGATTTGTCCCAACCCATCACGGAGGCCACTGTTGCACTGATGAGGATACCACAAATGCATATACTCAGGAGGCCGACGAGACCATGGTGAGAAAATATTTTTGACTTAACACTTACAATAGTAATATACATTTTCACATGCTAAGGTTAGTACTTGTTTTGTAGGTTGCTGACGGTCCGATGACCTCTTCTACCGATCCTACCAGTTGTATTGTCGATGCTGCTGCGCATCCTCACATAAAGAGGTGACTTGATGGTGATGATCCCCATAGTGTACCCGGGCAATAGGGGATGCGACTCAAGCCAGCAGCAGCACTGAAGCACACAAGCTGCGGGACTCATTGATTTAATTTTGTTTATACTTTGTGTAAATACTACATAATGTAAATAATGGGAACTCCTTTCTATTTTAACAATAATTTTATTTTAACTGCGGTTGAACAACAATTTTATTTTAACAGTACGACACAAACACAAACATAGCAAACCTAACACAACACAAACAGTACAACAAATGAAAACACTTGACAAGGGAAACATAAAGATACGTTACTACGCTCAACACGTACATGCCATTGTTTAGTCACTACCGCCTAGTATTCTCTGCTCCAACCAGTTGAACTGGTCTTCCGGATTTTTTTTCTCTTCATCCACCTCCTTGAGTTTCGCTTTCAACTCCTCAATTTCTTGTCTGGATTGGCGCTCTTTGTCCCGCTGCCTCTTACACACATTATGAAGATGATACAACTTGTCTTTGTAGTATTCCTGCTCATATGGTTTATCAATACATACCTTAAAATTTCATGTAGGTACATTGGGTTGCCTATAAAACTTGTTCATACACGCCCTTCTTCCCAAAATCGTACATCATGCTTTTGATTTCGCAGTCGCACCATGGGACGGGAAGGGGTCATTAAGACAGTTCTTAAAGAGAAACTTTGGTGATGTGGAAATATTTGCTATTGATTATTGTTAAGCACAAAAAATAACTAGAATGCGCCTGTTATTTATAGGCAAGATTTCCCCTAAAACATAGTATTATACCACGCTTTACATATTAAATATCTGTGCAACAAAACAGTTTTTTTCACATGGTTTTCAGCTTTTTCCGAATGACAAGACAACTCAAAAAAATGTAGTATTATATTGCGCTTTACATTTTAAATTTATTTTTTAATATTATTTTTATTTTATTTTTTACAAACACCAATAAGTTTAATATTTAAACAACCATATCAAAAGGTCATGTTAAAAAACACGATTATGGAACATAATTTTGTTTGATAGATATTGTAACATACACAAGTACAGACACGCATTACAAAAAAAAAATACAAAAACAAAAGACTAGGGGTATACTTGAAAGTTGGGTACATTCGACGAACTTGCACCAGGAGCTAGATTACCACTGCCATGCACACAACCCGAAGAACATTTACGACGGTCGTGTCCAGTTTGCGAGCATATGCCACATTTACGCGCATAAACGGTATCACCAACATCCATTTGGTTCCGTATACGCGTTCTCTTTTGCACTTGCAACTTGCGGAAATAGTTCTTTTTGCACACCATCTTAAAAGGTTCTTGCGGCCAATAATGCTCAGCACCTAATGGCTGCAACTGCCCACTATACGTGTCTATGTATGCAGCAATATTGTATTGCCTATCAATATAGTTGGTTGCCCCTAAACCAACTTGTTGAAAGCACTTCAAGGCATGTGCGCACGACATATGGTAGATGGTCTATTCCCCACACGAACACAACCTTCTGGATTCATTCACCGTCTGTAGATTATTCCCACGGTGTCCGTGAATAGCGGTCTTAACTTCAAAAACATCCCGATCGTGATCGTACTGTAAAAATGAATGCCAATGTGCTTGCCTTCTGTACCTTTCAAATCTTCTCATGGGTATTGGCATAAATTGAACACCCCTGTCCATCAATGTCGATGCAGCTCCATGACTTTTAACTAACCTCTCCGCACTCTGTTTGAATGTCATGCAGACCATGGCAGTGACAGGCAATCTACGGGCAGACTTCAACAAGCCGTTGAATGATTCTGACACATTTATAGTCAGGGCTCCCCATCGTCTGCCGCCATCAGCATGCAATGTCCACATGTAAAGCACATGTCCCATCAACCAAGTATAGGCTCGTGGATCTAATTGCCGGATCATTTCCATGTGCCTCATGAATTTGCACTGCTGGTGCTCAGTTGCAACCGTCCATATTAAGTCATGCAAGGCCTTGTCAGGATATTTCTTCTAAAAATTGGCCTTCAATTGCCTCACACAGTAACGGTGGTATGCATAGGGTTCCTGCCATTCAGGCAAGTGCGGTACAGAACTTAAAATACCACTATGTCGATAAGATATTAGACAAATACCTGAACACTGTTTGACAACGTGCTGCTTCAAGTGGTTCAAAAAAAACGTCCATGTCGCTTCGCTTGCATTGGAACAAATTGCCAAAGCTAGTGGAAATATATGTCTGTTGGTATCTACTGCAACTGCAATCAAAAGCTTAATATCATACTTTCCATAGACATGAGTATCGTCTATGGAAATTACAGGAGGACAATGCACAAAACCATCAATTGCTGGTTTAAATGACTAGAACACATAGTTGAAAATATATTTTGGTCTGTCCGGACTCCACTCACGCCTCCATTCAACAACAGTCCCGGGGTTAAAGTGTTGCAATGCAGCCATGTACCTGGGCAGCGATGGAAAAAACTTATCCCAGTCGCCATAAATAAGTTCAAAGGCACGTTTGTGACCGAGATATGCCTTTCTTTTGGTAATAGTACAACCATACTCCTTGTAACGACCCGACCGGTTGTTTTGAGTACCAGCGCTCCGTTCAGCAGTCGGAGGCCATGAACAGCTTCATTTCAGGTATTATGGCTTGTACGCGTGGTCGGAATTAAATTTCAAGAAGTCCAGAGTTGATTTGGGAAGAGAATTCTCATTTCGAAAGCTTAAAGTTAAAAGAATGAGCTAGGATTTGAATTTCAAGTAAACGACCTCGGAATCGGGATCTG
>MU703211.1:17733-43358 GCA_026770625.1 Nicotiana glauca
ATTAACAGTTCAATACCTGGGTACAACATCAAACAGTGCAAGTCTGCACTCAAGTCAGCCCCTTGGGCTCAGCACTCCTTAACAATTTCCACCAGGATATCTGGTCATATAAGGCAAATAACACATGTATGCCAGTAATGTATGAATGCTAAATGTCATGCCACGTAGTACAAGTAGAGCCAATACATGAATGCAATGCAATGCACATGACGCTGTGGCTTACAACCCGATCCATGCAAAGGCGCCCGCGCTCACTGTGGGAGTTCAGACTCCGAAGGGGCTCCTACAGCCCAAGCGCAATATCAATATCACTCCCGCTGTGGCGTGCAGCCCAATCCATGCATAGTCATGAATGCACATAAGCCCCTTGGGCAATAGTAACATAGCAGCTTACAGCTAAATGTCATCAAACCTTGTTTAAGTTTTCAAATCTTATAAANTGGAACGAAGCCCAAAACATGACAATCAATCCAGTTCATGATAATTAATATCTTTATTAGGGTGTCTATTCAATTTCAAGCAATTAGGTAGTGTTTTTATTAAGCGGGACGGACCAAGTCACAATCCCCAATGGTGCTCTACCCCACGCCCGTTATCCGGCGTGCAAGTCACCTCAATACAACACTATGATGTGCAAATCCGGGGTTTCAAACCCTCAGGATATCATTTACAAGTATTACTCACCTCGAACCAGTGCAATCTCTAGCTCGCGACGCGTTTGCCCCTCAAATCGGCTTCCACTCGCGTCGTATCTAACCAAAATCAGAGCGAATACAACACAATATGCTAAGGGAACAATACCTAATCAAAAACAATCGAGAAATAGCAAAAACTCGAAACTAGCAAAACTCGAGCCCCTAGCCCGCTTCCCGAAAAAATTACAAAACTCACATTACCGGATTCCTCGTCTCGCCATGAGTTCATACATACCAAGAGCTTCCAAATCCGAGCTCAAATGACCTATCAAATCCTAATTTGAAATATCGAAACTCAAACTCTAGCTTTACCCCTCTTTGATAAATTTCAACCAATTTTCCATGTTAAATCTATCATAATCTAGTGTGTTTAGGCCAAGGAACTTACCTCCAATCAATCATCCTTGATTCCCTCTTCAATTTGTCCAAAGAGCTCTCAAATTACTCAACAATGGATGAAAAATAGTTTGAACTCGCGGATGAAATGTCCAATAAAAACCCTTCTTTTTACCAGGGATTTCGCTTCTACGATCACTACCTCTGCTTCCGCGATACCTCTTCTGCGGGTTTTTTTCGCTTTCGCAAAAACTCATTAAAATCCCAAAACCACTTATGCGGTTACCCGTCCGCGACTGCGGACCCGCTGATGCAAAAATTGTTCCGCTTCTGCGGAACTACCTTACCATACCATGAACCGCTTCTGCGTTGAAACCCTCCGCTTAAGCGTCTCCGCTTCTGCGGTCCAAGACCCGCAGAAGCGAGAATACCAATTGCAGCAACTCTTCAGCAAGAATGCAAACACCAAAACTCCCCGTTTAACCATCCGAACTCACCCCGATGCCCATGGACCTCAACCAAAAGCACCAACATGTCTTAAAATATTATCCAAACTTGTTCCAATCATCACAACACGTTAAACAACACTAAAATCATCAATTCTCATCGGATTCAAGCCTAAGGTCTTTGAAAACTTCCGAAACACGCATTCGATCATAAACCCAACCAAACGACGTCCAAATGACTTGAAATTTGGCACGCACATAAAAAATCACATATCGAAGCTACAACCACTCTCGGAATTCCATTCCGACCCTCGGATCAAAATCTCACCTATCAACCGAAATTCGCCAAAATTCTAACTTCGCCAATTCAAGCCTAATTCTACACCGGACCTCAAAAATCAATTCCGATCACACTCCTAAGTCACAAATCACTTCCCGAAGCTAACTGAATCACCGGAAAACACATCCAAACCTTCTAACTCATAAGTCAATGTCCGGTTGACTTTTTCAAAACAAGCCTTCTACCAAAACCAATCCAAATCAACTCTAATACACCAAACACTGATAATGAAACATGAAGAAGCATAAAACGGGAAAATAGAGCGGTAACTCATGAGACAGCAGGTCGGATCGGGTCGTTATATCCTCCCCAACTTAAACAAACGCTCGTCCTCGAGCGTATCCAGGGTTGTTCTAGAAGCCAACCAATAGCTGAATGATCTTACCAAGAATATACCCGGGGGTGATCCCGCGTCACCCTATCTCATATAGGTCCGATAACACATCATAGCTGAAATCTCACAACCCATCTAGACCATAAACCGTAGAACCATATTGCACTTTTCGAAATTATACACAAGACCAGAACCTCACACCTATACTCAGAATAAGTCCGAACCAGCTGTAATAACCTATACCTGCAACCTCCGAGAAATCACATGATATACCACATAATCAAAGCACTTGAAACGATAACTTCTATTCACAGTAGTTACCCACAACAACCAAATACAGATAGAAAACCTTTTATTAGCTAATGTCTTATTCCAACACTTCCGTATACTGCCAAGGACAAATGAAACACGCGATAAAACATAACCATGTCTCGGATCGACCATTCATAAAGCCACTTCCCTTTTACTAATACCACAACAGATTTCCGGGCCGAACCTCGATATTATCCTTCTAACAAGCTGAAATCAAATCTGTTCGTATTCTTCAATGACTCCAACGATCACCTCGAATCCAACACACCACTCTGGTGATGTGACACCTCGATATAGGCCTAAGCCACAACTTGCATAATACACGCACCAATAAAAAACGGTCTGAACATACTCAGATCATGACAAATAACTCAAACGAAAGAGTTGTACCTCAAGCTTATTAGTACCATCACAACACAAAGCTGAGACCCCGTCTCACATCATAGAAATAGAATACCTGAATCTACCCCGGAGGGTCATAACTCCACCTAACCTCGCTACAATGCGCGATCCTATCCACACACTGTTACACATGAAGCACCTCAAGTCGCTATGCTCAAAATCAACAGCCACGCACAATTTTTGATGTCTGAAACCAAAGCAATTCATTACACCCACGGTGAAACAAATAACATATGACACGCAACCTGATAAATCATAACCAATACTCCATTTACCAAGCAACACTCAATTACTCTTCCCGCTCGACTTTCTCTATGAATCCTTAATAGAACCGCACCACATGTGCCCATATCCAACTAATAATAACTTCTCACGGCACAGAAAAAGCAACTCATAGATCTCCCCAGATCATTAACAAGCTCAAGAACGATCGAATCAACCTATCCCTCAACAATACAACTCGGGACTAACCAAGCCAACTCAAGCTAATTACGTAGCCACATTGGCCTGCCAACGAACCTAATACCAAGAAGCCTGAAGCTGCTCCTTCCACTACTATAACTCCTGCTGGAGCCGTACTACACGGTGCCCGGCACCAAATAAATATCGAAATCCATAGTCTCGCCCGGCGACATGCCCAGTTACAAGGAACGCATCCGAAAAGTCCCTCAATACCGGAGCTGAATCAATGGTAGAAACCTCTACACTGACATCCGCCACAAAAGCCCAATTAAGGAAACAATCCTTCCCAGCCGTCTGCTGGTCTTTGGAATACAAACCACTCTGCTAGAACATAATTCGATGCACCTCGCCACGCAACCTGTGGCATTTTTCAACATAGCCCATAGCACAATAGTCTAGAATAACCCAACACTGAGACAACCAGTCTACACCCCAATATCATGTCCAGAATCTAATATACCAAGCAAAGAAAGATCCACTCGGGCTTCCAAGTCCCAATAGCCGCTAACGGTACCAATACATACGATCCGCAACCACTACACAGTCTGTACCTGAGAACTCCCAGTATACAACTCCATATAGCACACGAATCACTGTACCTGATCCTAAATTCCACAGTATGAATACATATTACACCTCGAGTATCCAAATCATTCCATGAAAGATATTCTAAAATTCCCCGATGCCATCAAAAAAACTCAGATATAAGCAGTCGATCTAGAAGGAAAGTGTCGCAATACTACCGAAGTATCATCAGTCTAATCACATTACCCTTCTTCCGAGACATATACTCTTGTCAAATCACTTCCAATTAGTAGTACCATTTCCTTGATTACCTGAGGCTACCCGTTGCCTAAGAATTTTATGAACTTTTTTTCAGAACTGAGCTGTAACTCATCTAGCCAAGACCTTCCATTAATCCCGTCTAGAAGAATAATCATCACACATTCCATGCTTCGCATACCCATAAAAAAAATATTCATCTCCAAACCACTGTAAAACCCAACAAGGACTTTCTCCCCCAATTCCATGTGCACAAGCTAAATTGCCAGGATTGAATCCTTCTACCCAAAGCGAGCTAAGCAAGCTGTCACAGCTCAAGAGCTTTGCTGTACAATACCTGTAAGGGCTCATTACCGCGAACACATATGAAGAATTAATCATACCCTTACCATACCGACTCAGTATACTATCAACTTATTCCATTTATCAAATTTCCCCTCTAATTCATCATCAACTTGATATTCCTCCTTGCTGTAGCACCACAATAACTCAACCCAGGTTTACCACACAAGACTCGAACATAAGACCACACTGTCTAAGACCCATAGGCCATCGAATACTCCCTCAAATGTTCCTAGAAATACCATATTCCAGAATACTTTACTTTGAAGAACTTCCTGCAAATCTGAACTCGTTACCATTACTTTCCAGATACTGATACATAGAATACCATAATTAACATAAAATACCACAAGTCTTGACCCTTCCGATGAAAACACAGTACCTGACCACATACACAACCTTGAGTAACGTGATTGTTACATGTAGAATCTTGAACATAATAAAACCATTCTCGAGAGTCATTCACTCTTATTCAAACTGCAATTACCTGACTTAACGAACAGAACCACTCGTGCCTTACTAGCACTCTGACCCGCAGGATATGATCTCATTCCAATACAAACAAACATCTTCCTTCTCTATACACTGAGCATTCTTTATCAACAACAGCTCATGACATCCTATTATTTTCTCACATCTACGAAGAACCATATAACTTTTGTCAAAATTTTGCTTCACTCGTGCCATCCTTGGCTCAATTTCCGCAACCAGAACTTATTCGCTAGCATGCCTCGAACTAGAACCAACATAGCACATGACCGTATAATTAGCTAATTAGTAGCAAACTCCCCAACTTAGCTCGAAACCATACATCAAGACACACTCAACAACTCATAACACTTTTACACTAATGATGCCACAATACCATAGTGAGATTAAACTCAAATCATTTACAAGTTTGTGAAAACACAGATCATCTAGTAATGTAATCCCCTACAAATCTCGCATTTATCCCCACATCAGTTGAGTCCACTCTCTTAAACGACCCAAATTTTCCCAATTTCGACACGTACCCTTCAATTACACATAAAATCTTCTAACATACACATAGGGATCATACCACTTAAGAACACTCCGCAGGAGATAACCCACCTGCACCGCCTCAATTTAGTGCTTCAACACACCTTCCACCATCATATACGTTACACAGTCATTTAGTCTTCCTGAGTCTGAATTCCTACCGCCACATGTAATGCACTTCACTTTCCAACTAGGAGACACGAAAATATTCTTCACGCGCCCATAATTCAGGCTACACATCAAGTCACAATAGGAATCGAACACTTAACAGTTCATTTATTATCAAGCAGACTTCTTCATCACTACCAAGTCATATAGAGACACCCCGCAATACTAATATACTCATCACTTGGATATCCAACTGCCATTTTGGCTAATAAGGAAAATACCGAACATATAAGTTCAAAACACTTACTCACCTAATCAGCACCTCGGTGCTCAAGCCATAGGCAAAGATCCAACCTCAAGTCCTCCAGACTTGCCCAACATACTCACAAAGATCACATCTCGCCCCTCGATTGGGGAATCACAAGCCATTAAGGCACATACAATACTGAGCGCTCACATGAGCATACAAATGTATGGAAGGAATTTCAAGAGTTATATATCAAGTTGAATCAAGTACGCACGATAAGAATTCCAAGAAAGTGAAGTTTTCCTAAAGGTTCTGCAGCCTCTCGAGGACAAATATAGACGTCTCCGTACCGATCCGCGAGACTCTACTAAACCTGCTCATGACTCGTGAGACCTAGTAACCTAGGCTCGGATACCAACTTGTAACGACCCAACTCCCAACCCGGCCGTGATGGCGCCTCTCGTGAATACAAGGCCAGCCAACGGAACAACAACGCCTCTTCCAAAATTATTAAACATAAATGATTAGACAAAATGCAACTTAATAACAATAATAATCGGCATTTACAACCCAACACAGCCCGACCAGGGTGTCACAAGTCACGAGCATCCAAAGAAGTCTGGGCACACTACAGGGCCAATAATATACAAAATAAAATCTGGAATCAAAAGACGAAGTCCGATGCCGCGAACGCTGGCAGTCACCTTGCTCAGCTACAATAGTAATACCTTCAATCAGCTATTAACCCGCTACCCGATAAACCATACCTGCAACTGCACACGAGGTGCAGGGAGTAAAGTGAGTACTCCAACTCAATGAGTAACAAAAGTAAATAATAACTGAGCAGCAAGAAACCACGTAAAGCAAGTCATCATGCTATATAGTACGGTGTAACCCTTTGAGAATATAGTGAAATCGTGAAATCTTTGGAAATAGCTTGACTCAGTTTAAAACCTTTTTCAAAAATACCCTTTTTCCAACAGTTAAGCAAATGAATGCGAAACAAGTAGTGCAAGTCAGCACATAAATCAGCCCCTCGGGCACAGCACTCCATTAACAAATAATACCAGGGTATTAGGTAAGCAGTGCAAGAAGTAGCATGGATGTCAATGAAATGAGAGTGCTGAATGTCATGACACATAATATAAACCGGAACCAATGCATGAGTGCAATGCAATGCACATGGCAATCAACCCAAATTATGACGATAACAAGTAGTTTCAGTCAAATACGCGGTAAAAATCAACAACCGGGATGGACCAAGTCACAATCCCCAACGGTGCTCTACCCCACGCTCATATCCGGCGTGCAAGTCACCTCAATACAGCACTATGATATGCAAATTCGGGGTTTCAAACCCTCAGGATATCATTTACAAGTATTACTCACCTCGAACCGGTGCAATCTCTAGCTCACGACGCCTTTGCCCCTCAAATCAGCCTCCACGCGCGTCGTATCTAACCAAAATTAGAGCGAATACATCACAATACTAAGGGAACAATACCCAATCGAAAACAATCGAGAAATAGCAAAAATTTTGAAACTAGCAAAACCCGAGCCCCGAGCCCGCTTCCCGAAAAAATTACAAAACTCACATTACCGGATTCATCGTCTTGTCATGAGTTCATACATACCAAGAGCTTCCAAATCCGAGCTCAAATGACCTATCAAATCCCAATTTGAAATATCAAAACTCAACCCTAGCTTTACCCCTCTTTGATGAATTTCAACCAAATTTTCATGTTAAATCTATCATAATATAGTGTATTTAGGCCAAGGAACTTACCTCCAATCAATCCTCCTTGATTCCCTCTTCAATTTGTCCCAAAGAGCTCTCAAATTACTTAACAATGGAGGAAAAATGGTTTGAACTCGCGGATGAAATGTCCAATAAAAACCCTTATTTTTACCAGGGATTTCTCTTCTGTAGTCACTACCTCCACTTCTGCGATACCGCTTATGCGGTTTTTTTTCGCTTCCGCGAAAACTCATTAAAATCCCAAAACCGCTTATGCGGTTACCCATCCGCTTCTGCGGACCCGCTGATGCAAAAATTGTTCCGCTTCTGCGGAACTACCTTACCATACCATGGACCACTTCTGCATTGAAACCCTCCACTTAAGCATCTCCGCTTCTGCGGTCCAATACCCGCAGAAGCGAGAATACCAGTTGTAGCAACTTTTCAGCGAAAATGCAAACTCCAAAACTCCCCGTTTAACCATTCGAACTCACCCCGAGGCCCCCGGGACCTCAATCAAAAGCACCAACATGTCTTAAAACATTATCCAAATTTGTTCCAATCATCACAACACGTCAAACAACACTACAATCATCAATTCTCATCGGATTCAAGCCTAAGTTCTTTGAAAACTTTCGAAACACGCATTCGATCAAAAACCCAACCAAACGACTTCCGAATGATCTAAAATTTTGCACGCACATCACAAATCACATATCGAAGCTAAATCGACTCTCGGAATTCTATTTCGATCCTCGGATCAAAATCTCACCTATCAACCGGAATTCACCAAAATTCTAACTTCGCCAATTCAAGCCTAATTCTACACCGAACCTCCAAAATCAATTCCGATCACACTCCTAAGTCACAAATCACTTGCCGAAGCTAACCAAATCACCAGAAAATACATCCGAACCTTCTAACTCATAAGTCAACGTCCGGTTGACTTTTCCAAAACAAGCCTTCTTTAAAGAGACTAAGTGTCTCATTTTCTACCAAAATCAATCCAAATCAACTCTAACACGCCAAACACTGATAATGAAACATGAAGAAGCATAAAACGCGAAAAATAGAGCGGTAACTCATGAGACGACGGGTCGGGTCGTTACAAAAAATCAAGAATGTTTTGATATATTAAGCGATCCTTTTCGGGTTGCCACACCTGTTAAAAATTTATAGTAGTTAGACATGTGTTTAAAACTTTTAAGATTCAAGTTAAGAGAAGAAAACCCTAGCTAACCAAGTTGTACTTGATATGGTTGACTCTAATTTACAGATGGATGTGGATTAATTATCTTCTTACCATTCTACCCTCGATTACTATAGAAAGACTATTAGGTTTGGTGACTTTAAAAGATTGTTTTGTCCAAAAAAGGGATTATAGGTTTTAGAGATGAGCAAATTATATATTTTGAAGACTTAACGGCTATAGAAGAAAGGTTGTTTAGATCTCGTAGATACGGTATCTAATGACCCGCCTGGTCGTTTTGCCTTTTAGAACCCCGTTCCATTAAATAAAACTCCCCGTGCTTGATTTAGCTAATTTACGACTTGCGGGGATGATTAGTTTGGGGTTTGGAGGAGTTTTGAGTGAAATACGCCCCTTTGAGTTCGTAGAATTTTCTTAAAAGACTAAGTTTGACTTTGGTCAACATTTTTAGAGAATGGACCCGAACTCGTGTTTTGATGGTCCCGGAGGGTCCGTGGGGAAATATGGGACCTGGGCGAATGTCCAGAATTGAATCTCGAGATCCCTAGCCCGAGTAATGAATTTTTATTAGAAATTGTTAATTTGAAGTTTTAAGGATTTAAAGAAACTAAGTAATCATTGATTTCCTAGGTATTGGGCTCATATTTTTGTTCCGAAACTTGTTACTGGTCTGAAATATTATTTAAGACTTGACCCTAAAATTTTGTGTCAATCCGAGTAAATTTAGGGCATTTTGGCCCGTTGGAGGAGAATTAAGAACTTGAAGTTCATAAGTTTAATTCATTTGGTTTTAGGGGATGATTTCTAGATTTCTTATTTCGGGCGTTTCGAAGGTTCAGATATGTCCGTCTCGTGATTCCAAACTTGTTGGTATGTTCGAGCGGGGCCCGGGAGCCCCGAGCGTCAATCGGACGAGGCTCGAGTGAAGTAGAAATTTTGGGAAAGGCCTGAAGAGTTGCTACTTCTGTCGTAACCGCATCTGCGGTTCTTGGACCGCAGAAGCAGCCAAGGAGGCTAAGCCAGGAATCGCAGATGCGGCTCCCAAGTCGCAGAAGCGGCTACGTATAAGCGGCTCCCAGACCGCAGATGCGGTCCCAGCCTTCCCTCCCCTTTTTCGTAGATGCAGGACCACAGATGCGGTCTCCTGACCGCAGATGCGGAAATTGCTGGGCAGTGAGGTTCATTTAATACGAGTTCAAGACCATTTTATCACTTATATACTTTTCCATTGGCGGTTTTGGGAGCTTTGGAGAGAAGACTTCCACTTAGCATTGTGAGGTAAGTTTAATTCACCCATCCTTAGTTTAATACTTGTGTATTAGGTAGATTAAACACTAGAAATTAGGTAAAATCAAGGGGTTAGAGCAATACCTAGGGTTTTAATAAAAT
Source organism: Nicotiana glauca (assembly GCA_026770625.1). Lineage (NCBI taxonomy): Eukaryota > Viridiplantae > Streptophyta > Magnoliopsida > Solanales > Solanaceae > Nicotiana > Nicotiana glauca. The sequence goes on from MU703211.1 coordinate 27,898, forward strand.
TTAGATTTAACCACGAGATTTGTTATGAAATGAATTAAAAATCATATATTATTGATCCTTAGGTTGTAGAGAAAAACTTCCTTCGAAAAATCTCAGAATTCGGGCACGTGGGTCCAGGGTCGGAATTTAAGAAACTCTTGTAAAAGGTTGGGAAATTGCTTAAATAGCTAGAATTATATCTTATAAGTCTATATTGACTAGTTCTTACTTCATTTAACTAGTTTGGGATTTCTCGGCTCCGAATTGAGGGCTTCGACTTGTTCTTGATATTTGGAAGTACGCTTTGGAGTGAGGTGAGTCTCTTTTCTAACCTTTTAAGAGGGAATTGTCCCTATAGGTATAAAAAATCGAGAAATTTCTACCAAATGCAATGGCTACGTACGCACTAGGTGACGAGAGTCCATACGTAGATACTATGATGTTAATTGCTTGGGTAGTCTAGGACCCACAACATGCCTAAATTGTGAATATCTCCATATTAACTTGCTAATGTGATCGCTTAGGATATGCTAGAGACTTGGAAAGAAATAAAGGTGAACATGTGAACTTGTTAAACCCTTGTAAGAATTTATTTGTATATAAATGTGCCTTCGTGTGTATTCTTGATATTTCTTGATATTTATGGATCGGGCCGATCGCCTCGGTAAAAAATAGATACATCTATGGTTCGTGCAGTTCGACCCTCGGCAGTACACAGTTTATTTTCTGTTGGAGTGGGCCGTCGACCTCGGCATAATGTGCGCATGATATCTATGTGAAAGCTTATAAACAATTGTTATGCAAATACTTCGAAATGTAGATAGCTAACTGGAATATTGTTAAGAACATGATTTTTACCTCTTGTTATTAACTGTTGATTAAATGATGACCCACATGCTTAGTATAGCATTTTATCATCTTATTTTACCCTAGTAAGTATCAAGTCGACCTCTCGTCTCTACTTCTTTGAGATTAGACGGGATACTTGTTGGGTACATATTGTTTATGTACTCATACTATACTTATGTACTTAATTGTACAGGATCTGAGGTAGGTGTATCTGGTTATCGATCTGGTGCGCATCCTTGAGCGGACCTGAGACTTCTACGGTGAGCTGCTTCTCTACAATGCCGTTCAGCAGCTGAAGAAGTCTTTCTTATGTATTTTCTTTTAATGTCTATCCTGATTTGGACAGTAGGATAATGTTATTCTTTTGTATATTCTAGTGGTTGCCCGTAGCTTGTGACACCAGGTCTTGGCACACACATTAGTAGACATTTATTTTTGGGTTGTATAATCATTTTTATACATTATTGATTGTCTCTGGCCTTAACTTTAAATTGAGAAGTCTGTTACACTTATTTCGGGTAAAAATGTAAAAAAAAAATTAGATTTTAATTATACCTCCGCGTTGGCTTGCCTGGCAACGGTGAGACGCCATCATGACCTATTAGGAAAATGGGTCGTGACACGGTAAGAGGCACAAGAGAAGAAACACTTAGTTTGAGAAGAAAAAAAAAGTATCATAATGAGAGATTATCTAATGTATTCCTAAGGATTTACTAGGACTACCTCCAATATGAGAAATAGACTTCGGTATTGAACTGACACCTGACATGCAAACTATATCATATGGCACCAATAGAGTTGAGAGAGCAAATTGAATAATTAATAGACCTACTGGATACAGGTTTTATCATACCGAGTGTAGCACCATAGGGTACACCAATATTGTTTGGAAAAAAATATGAGTCTTTAAGAATGTGGGCCAATTACAGATAATTAAATAAGAGAATAATATACAACAAATATCCCTTGTGTTGTACAGATAACTTGTTTGATCAGTTACAAGGAGCCATTGATCTTTAGTCTGGTTATTATCGGCTTAGAATAAGAAGGGAAGATATTTCGATGTTGCCTCTAGTACTCGGTACAAATATTATGAGTTACCTGCGATGTCCTGGCCAATGCTCCAATTGCATTGATGTATATAATAAATATGATGTTAAAAGTTATTTCTTGAGAAAAAAATTCATAGTTTTTACTTACTATATTCTGGTATATTCTTGTACCCAGGAAGAACACGAGAATTACTTGAAAAATATGCCAAAGATGCTGCATGAAAATCAACTTTTTTCCAAGTTCTTCAATTAGCTGGACTCGATGGTATTCAAAGGACACATGGTATCTAAGAATAAAAAAAATGGTAGATTCTAAAAAGATATAAACATTTCATAAATGGCCGAGACCCATTTTTCCTACAGAGATTTCTTTTGGCTTGACAAGCTACTATAGGCATTTGTGTAGGATTTCTCTAGAATGGCACCACCACCCACTAAGTTAATATAGAAAATCGCTAAATTTTAATGGATGGAGAAATGTACAACGAGAAAGCATGTTTGACAATCATACTAATGTTAGCCTTATTCCAATAGGCTCTAGAGGATTCACGATGTTATGTGATACTTCGAGGGTAGGAATAGGATATTTTCTCATGCAAAATAGTCACGTGATAGCCTATGCTCTAAAGAAATTGAAGAAGCTCAAGCCATATTATGCCGTTCATGATTTGGATATGGTCATATTGGTATTTCCTTTTAAGATTTAGAGACACTATTTATACGAAGAAACCTATGAGATTTATACCTAGCACAAGATCCTGAAGTACATTTAAAATCAACAAAGATATAAATATTTAGCAATGCTAATGGAGGGAACTACTGAAGATATAATTGTACTGTTTGGAAAAGATAAATATTATAGCTTATGCCAAAAAAAGTATGGGTGATTTGACGCATTTAGCTCCTGTAGAGATAGTTTTGGACGAAGATATGCATAGACTAGAGGGTACACGTATAAGATTCAATATGAAGAAAAAAAATTCAAATACATTATTGTCTATTGGTCAAGCTCGATGTAGAGTGTATAAAGACTAGCCAATACGACGATGAACGATCGTTTAATTACCGAGATTAGTTTCTAGATGTTAAAAGCAAGGATATGATTATTAATAGCGAGAGTATTCTTCGACTGGGTAATTAATTATGTGTAACAAACATATATGGGTTGATACAAGCTATTCGTGATGGAGCTCACAACTCTAGGTACATTGCATATATCAGGTCTATAAGATGCACCATGATTATAAAAAAAAATTGATTGGTTGGAAAAGAAAGAAGGAAAAAATAAATTCGTTAACTTTGTTTCTAACTATTTGACATGTCAGTATGTTAAGGCAAGCACTTGCGACACACAGGCCCACTAAAACAACTCAAGATTCTGAAGTGGAAATACAATAGAACAATACATTATATGACTAAATTACTCAAACCATTAGAAGTATGATTATATGTGGGAAAGTTATAAATTGGCTTACTAAGTAGGCACATTTCTTGCTGGTCAAAACCTCTTATAGTGAGGTAAAATATGCATAGATATACATGAACAGAAAATTATCTGACTCAATAGAGCTCTATTTTCCATCAGTTCTAATAGAGGATCGCATTCACTTTACGATTTGAAAACTTTTTCAAGAAATATTGGGTACACGAGTAGATCTTAGTTCTAGTTTTATTGCACGGAAACACAAAGTCCGAATGTGCTATGTAGATCTTGGAGGATATGTTGAGAGATGGTATTCTTGAGTTTGGAGCTAGTTGGGATGCTTATCTACCTTTACCTAAATTTTCTTACAAGAATAATTTCCAGTCCAGTATTCAGATGGCATCGTACGAAGCATTATATGGTAGAAGATGTCGTTCTCCTATCGAAAGGTTTGAAGCTAGTGAGACTAAATTATTGAGACTTGACTTAGTACAAGAAGCTATTGACAAGGTCTAATTGATCAGACCGCGATTGTTCACGGTTTAAAATGGACAAAAATCTTATGCGGATAAGAGAAGAAGAGACTTAATGTTCACAATTGGAGATAGAGTGTTCATACAGGTATGTCCTATGAATGGTGTGATGCATTTGAAAAAGAGGTAAGTTGAGCCCGAGGTTTATAGGTCAGTATGAAATATTTGATCAAATGGGAGTTGTGGCATATCATTTGGAACTTCCTTCTTAGTTATCTTATATTCACCAGTGTTTCATGTCTCCATGCCAAAAAAAAAACAAAATGTATATCAGACTCCTCTCAAGTGTTTGAAGCACCTACTATACCACTCGATGAGAAGTTGACTTACAAGGAGGAGCCGATGGTTATTGTCGCTAGACAAGTCAGAATGTTACGGTCAAAAGAAATTGTGGTTGGTGAAGTCTTGTGGAGAAATCACACCATTGAAGAAGCTACTTTGGAAGTGGAAGATGATATATGAGTCAAGTATTCTCATTTATTTCGGTCTACAGGTACATACTTGAGTTAAATTCGGGGACCTAATTTCATAGGGTGGGTTGGATGTCATGACCCATATTTAAGTTAGGGTATGTTGGTCTTTTAACATAACAAAAAAAAATACAAGAAAAAAAAAGAAAAAAAAAACTAATCAACTTAAAATAAGGGCAAAATCCCACGTGAACCAAAAGAAAGAAAAAGGAATTGGGGGAAAGGGAAAGCAGCACAGCTGCTGCAGCAGAAGCAAAAAAAACGTAGAGAAGAAGAAGAAGAAGAAGAAGAAGAAAGAGGTTGGAACCAAGCTTTGGAAAAAGATAATATAATATTCTTATATTTTGTTTTACTAATATGAGAGTATATAAATTAAATAATTTGAGTTATATAGTGAGACTGACTAATATAATTAGAAATAAGAAAAGATTAAGTAATGTTTCCCTTATCTCATAGCACTTTATGGAAGAATCATGGGTACCTGTAGAATACTTTGTAATGAAGATTTATTTTTTTAAAACAAATAAAATTCTTTATATCTTTATATGTAGTAATATGAATTAAATATGGGAACATACGTAGAAACAAAGGCAATTTATTGAAGGCATTCTCTTTAATTCAAAGGATAAAATTTCTTACTTCACTTGCTTAAGATTATCTTCTAGATGTATATAATTTTGTTAGGTAAGAAAAAATGTTTTGTCGATGGTGATCCTATATGATTTAGATATATACACATAATTGGCATAACCTTGGTAAAGAAAATTAAAAAAATAAATTAATATACGACTAAGTTGAAATTGATAGATTATAGACTAGTTAAATTACTCATAGCATGGATAAATATAATTCAGAAAATTGATGGTATAACATAAAACGCTGAGGATTTGGAATCTAAATTTAGCTAGGAATTAGCTTAAACAAAGAAATTAACACAAGATCGATATTGATGTGATTATAGATTGATTGAATAAAGCCGTACAAATCGCTCGAGACGGCGAGTTTGGTATTTCGACACGAGTACTGTGAGTAGTATTCTTACCACAATTTATGTTTTCATAACCTGCATGGTTTATATATGATTTTGAAAATAAATATGTTAACGATGCTTTGAAATTGCATGTGGGACAAGTCCTTTACTTGATATGGTACCGAACAGTTTACTTGAGATGTTTACCAGTTAATCTAAGTGTTTTACCGTTACTTGAGATGTTATAGTTATTTGAATTATTCTCACTATTACTAGACATGTTTTACTATTACTTGGGACATAATTACCATTACCGAAATAAAATTACAAGATTTGATAAGAAACGATATGCCCTTTATTATTTTGAAAATGCTTTTGTACGAGTATCTACTATTTACAAGAAAGAGTATAAATGGGAGGAGACTTTGAAGGATCCCGTAGCTAACGGCGGGTTCGTTAGACCTGGTGCACCATGTATTTACCGATTACAGAGTACAGTTATAGACCTCGCTAGTGGAAAGGTAGAACAAGCATATCGTTACCATTTTCCTCGAGTAGGGACTGCCGTTATATTTGACTTCTTGCGAAGAAGTCCACAATTATACTGATTATATGATTCGTTCATTGAAACCTCCCAAAATGAGAATACTGACATTATACAATGGTTATCGAGCTTATTACTGAATTGTTAATTATATTTTACTACAAAAAAGCGTGATGAATTATTTATTATTTCTGAAAGGGCATTTTTATGTTATTTTATGTTTGATATACTAGCATATTTTCTGAATTGTTCCCAAATTAAAAACGATTGTGGTTAAGTGTTATTACTCACTGAGCTAGTGGCTCATTCTCCGCTAATTTTTTTTTACAGAGACAACAGTTGACGCAGGCGAGGATTTCGTTAATTAGAGCGCACATGTTGACAATTCTTGGTGAGCCTCGCACTTGTTTGAGTAGGCGGAGATTTTTATCAATTGTTATGATCTTTTCTTTGAATTCTTAGAGTCGCTCCATAGTCATTCTTTTAGTTTCATAAGTACTATTTTGCTATTAGTCTTATGTCGAGTATCGTTCTTTATTATCAAAGTCTGAGATAAATTAGTATTTCTGGTTATTAGTGGGTTGATTAGTAATGGTGAAGACTATTTTAGTTAATTGATAAGTTGTCGATTGTTTGAATTGCTATTAGGATGTTGGATGCTGATTTGAGACAGGGAAAATTTTTGGGATAGTCCAAAAATAGGGAAAACTCTATCTGATTTTCTGTAAAATACCGATGTGGCTTACTTGGGAGCATTTTCTTCTAAGCGCCGGTCACGATTCTGAATTGGGTTGTGATAGTTCCGAGATGTCTTAGGCTTAAAAACATGGATGTTGTAGGTTCAGAGAAGTGCAATCCTCTGAACCCACAGTAGTTTTTGTGTTGTCCGCACTGGTGACTGTGCGGCCGCAGTTGATTTTGTGCGGTCCGCACAAATTCACTGGTCCGACTTCGGAAGCTTATATCTTTTGATCTACAAGGAATTTGGGGATGATCCAAAAACAAAAGTTGTAGATATTTGAATCTAGTTTTCAGAATTTGGACATTGGTAGAGAAAGTTATAGCTAAAATACTAAGACCTATTATTGCATAACACAAGTAGTGCTGTGCGGCCGCAGTTGATTTTGTGTGGTCTGCACAGGGCACCTGAGAATAGTAAATTTGAACGGAATTTTCAGTTATTTTTTATTTTCAAAACCCCAAAAATATAAGAGGCGATTTTTCAAAAACCTTTCTTCTCCAAAACGTTGGTAAGTGATTTCTAACTCATTTTTTTCACTCCATAATATCTTTTAACATGATTTCAACTTAAAATCAATAATTTTCATGGGGAAGTTGGGTGTTTTGGGTAGAACCTGAATTTTTCAAAAAATTGGGGATGTGGACCTCGATTTGAGGTCTTATTTCAAAACAAATTATATACTTGAGTTCGTGGGAGAATGGGTAATCGGGTTTTGGTTCGAACCTCGAGTTTTGACCATGTGGGCCCGGGGGCGATTTTTGACTTTTTGGGTAAAACTTTGGAAAATTCATTTTCATGCATTCAAATTGATTCATTTAGTGTTTATTGATGTAATTAAGTAACTTGTGACCAGATACGAGCGAATTGATGATGGAATCAAGGGGTAAAGCTATAATTGAATCGTGAATTATGTTCGTGGCATCGAGGTAAGTGTTTGGTCTAACCTTAGCTTGAGGGATTAGGAGTTGAGTCTTATTTTCTATGTGGTACTTGTTGAGTACAACGTATAGGCATGGTGACGAGTATCTATACGTTGGTGTCTAGCTTGCCCGTGAGTATTTATATTGTGATTATCATAACTTCGTTGTATCTTTCATGCCTTGGTATGGTTTCTAATTGTTGTATAAAGTTTGTGGAAAGAATTGTGACCTATGAACATTGAGGAGCGTTGGCTCAAGTTATATAACGAATTGTGAAAGTATAAGTGACAATTGAACTTTTAGAGCATTGGCTCGAGTTGTGAAGGTATAAATGATAATTGAACCTCTAGAGTATTGGCTCTAGTTGTGAAGTGAATTGTGAAGTAAAAGGGAGAAAGAGAGGAGATCATTATGTTGTCACCCTTGCCGGGCTATTGTTGATGTATTTGTTATCTCCCTTGCTGGGATGTGGATGTTATTGATGTTGTTCCCTTGCCGGGATTTAATTGTTGACTTGTTGCTCCCTTGCCTGATCTTCTTGGCTACTATCCTCAATATTGGCTTGTTGAGCATTGAAAGCTCCAACCACTTGACTCAATTGAGCCTCCAACTTGCGAATAGTTTCCTCTTGCTTTTCTATCTACAATTGTTTTTCATTATTTTGTTTCAAAAGGCACTTTAACATATCCTTGATCTCCTTCAGGTCTGCATCCCCAGGTTCTTTATTCCTATCAACTCACAAGAAAAGGTAGAACCGTCATACTAAGGGGTTGGGGGAAGATAAGAAATATAAGCACAACCATTAAAGTGACAATTTTACCACCACACACATTTCACAAAAAAGATTGAGTTCGTGCATATAACTTGCTCTCGGGAATATTTTGATAATGTTGATACGGGTCATTTCTTTCACAATATGTATGAGGATCAATAGTAGAATTATCTACACCTAAATTTCCATAATTCCAAGATGTCATGTTTCTCAAATCAACAATTATAAAAAAACAAAACAATAAAACAAAACAAAATAAAAGCTCAAACTTTAACTCTAGCAGTATATACAGCTACAACTACACCATTATCTCCCCGGCAACGGCGCCAAAATTTGATCACGCCCAACTCTAGTCCTAAAAAAGATAAGTGGTCGCTGTAAATATAATCTGGTCTAAAAGTCCGGAGTCGAATCCCACAGAGAACTAAGACTTAGCTACAGTTGTTCAATATCACCAAAAGGACGAGCTCGAATAACTTTTAAGTTATTTAAACTAATTAACTAATAATTATCAAAAAGTAATAGAAATATATCAACTAAAGAAACTAAGGGTCGGAGAAAAGATTAGGTGGTCTAGAGTTATGATTTTTTCAATTGTTGGAATCCTTCCTGCTTGTATTCTATACTTTCGCCTAAGTATTCTCTTCCGATCGTGAGTACTTTGGTTGCCGTAATTCTCTCTCAAGCAATTACAATAATGTACTAGACATATTCTCTCAAACTACGCTAGTTAGCTTTATCTAACCGCTCATTATGACCACGTTACGGCTTTGTTATTTTTAAACATGCCTTTAAACCCGTTGTATTGATTTCTCACATACGTTAGGAGTGACGTTGTTCAACAACTACCTAAATATGTACTCTCTCTCGAGCACTACACACTAAATAGGCACAGTCAATTGGTGGCCATTCAATCAACAACAACAAACACGTAGAGAAATCCAACAGCTCAATTATATAAAAAACATAACAAGAATTTATCCTACAAAAGGTTCTATCAAAAGCCTAGATAACAAATTAGCTATTCATAATAGTATGTAAAAATACAATACTAAAAGTCATAATCAACAATGAAAAAATAAGAAGAGGAAGGAAAAACTCGTAGAAGAATTCTCCGCCTTGCTCCTATTGTGTCTCTGCCTCCTTAGATCGAATCTGTGTCAAAAATTGGTCTCCTCTACCTCCTTAGGTCTAAATTATGTCAAAAGTGTGTTCAACCTCTTAAAATACCATTTTTCTATGTATATATGCCAAGTAGGGTCGGGCCCAAATAATTATACCTTCTCATACACGGAAAATGACAAATTTTTCAGGTCTGGACGGTCGCGGCCGCGGTCAACCGCGGTACGGGCGCGGTATTTTGCAAGTGTACTGCCTCAACCCGCGTCAGGTCCGCAGTCTCGATTTCGACCGCATTTTTTACCCTGTTGTATTAGGAATTTGGCATAACGTAAAACATGAAAGTTGTAGCTATTTGAGTTAGCTTTCCAACCATATATTGTAGAGCCCAAATGAAGTTTTTAGAAAAATATTATGTGTATTTTACTAGACAGTACATAATATGCCTACTCAATTCTTTATTTTATTGCTCTATCATCCGTTGATCCCCGAGTACGATCCCAGCTTAATTTCTTGGGCTTTTACTCAGACTTCAAAGCTCCAAATCACTTGAATTCATTCCATAATATCTACGTAGCTCGGAATCACTCCTACAAGGTATAAAACACACAATTAGCGCAAAACACTAGCAATTAAAGCGCGAACTCAACTAAAGTGCAGTAAATTAGAGTGTAATAAGCGACTAAAATACGTAATTATAGCCTATCATCAGGAATCAAAGGGAAATACTTGGATGTAAGATTTTTGGACTCAATACGCGATCTTATTATGATTTCTACCTAATTAGACATGAAATTTGTGGAATCTAAAGCCTAAAATTGGGGAGTTAAGGCTTGAAACTTGAGACTTTGATTTGAGGATTTGAGGAGTCGTTTATGGTAGGAATTTGATGTATTTGATATGTATGAACTCATGGGAGCGTAAGGATTCTAGTTTTGAGATTTTTATCAGAATCCGAAACATGGGCCTAGGGTTCAAGTTTTGGCCAATTTTGGGATTTTTGATGTAAATTGGTTATTTTCGAGTAGGCTTTATTCCCTTAGCATATTTTGATAGTATAAATCTGTTTTTGGTTAGATTTGGAGCATCCGAAGGCCGAGTCGATCGCGGGCTAGAGTTTGGACCGGATTGAGGTAAGTAATGATTGTAAATGCTGTCCTGAGGGGATGAAACCCCAGATTTGACATCGTTGTGCTACTTTGAGGTGACGTACACGCTAGATGATGAGCATGGGGTCGTGCACTGTAGGGAATCGTGACTTAGTGTATCTCCTATGACCGTTAAGTCGCGTATTGATTTAAAACTGCTTGATATCAATGTGTTTTGGAAAGTATTATCATATTTTGTGCTGAATGCCATATTTGGGCCTCGTGCCAACTGTTTTGGAGCCTTAGGGATTTTTTACTGCTACTCCTCACTGTTCTGACTTCATAATTGTACTCAGTCATGCTGTATTCTACTATTTTCATAACTCAGCCATATTTACTCTGTATTTGATATTTTAAATGATATTTTGAACTGAGTATCATGGTTTACTGTTGTCTGAGGGGCTTGAGAGATTTTTGACTGAGTGAGGACGAGGGCATGTATTGTGAGTATATCATGGGATCGGGCTGCGCACCGTAGAATGTGTACTGATTGTGATATATGACAGGCTAATGGCCTGATTTTGTTATGCCACGAGATGGCTTGTGATAGCGCTTGGGTTGTAGGATCCCCTTCAGAGTCTGAATACCCCAGTGAGCGCGGGTACCCAGTGCGAGATGTGATATTGCCCGAGGGGCTATTGTTGTTTAATGTTATTGCCCGAGGCGCTGATACGAGTGATTGTGAGGTAGCCCAAGGGGCTGGTTCTGTTGATATTTTGCCTGAGGGGCAGTTGTGGTATATGTTTTGCCCGATGGGCTGTTTATGTTTCTATCCTTTTCTCACTGTTTTCATTACTCGTTTGAAACTATTGAACGATGTTTTAAAAAGGTTTTACTGAACTGAGATGTTTTTACGAGTTTTACTGCTTTACTGCATTGTTCTGGACTTAGATGTTTTCTTACTGCTCAGCTGCTTTTACTTTTATTACTTACTGAGTTGGCGTACTCATATTACTCCCTGCACCATGTGTGCAGATCCAGGAGTCTGGGGTCGCGATAGCGTGTGTTGACCAGCTTTCCAGCAGGTCTCCGGAGTTGACTAGGTAGTTGTTTGGCGTTCGCAGTCCAGTGCTTCTCCTTCCTATCCTATTTAGCTTTGTTTCAGACTATGTTGTCTTTTCATATTCCTAGACGAGTTGTAGTTGCTCATGACTGGTGATACCCCGATGTCGGTTTGTGTTTTGTTTCCGCACTGTTTACTTTAACTTCTATTATGGGATTTTAGCTATTTAATGGTTTTAAATGATTTATTATAATATTTGGTTGGTTTGGGGGTTTGTGTCGGTTGGCCTAGTTTCATGATAGGCGTCATCACGACCGGGTCCGTTTTAAGGTCGTGACCGAAAATTTCTCAATAAAAAACGACCTTTATTTCTTGTATATGTGTAGCAAGATCTAAAGCCTTGGGAATTAGTATTAAATTTTTCACATTTTTACTGTATAGAAATTAAACTGAGGCGGTACATGTAGATTTTGGAAATCGGAAGTGTTAATATATGATGGTAAAAGTGCGAATGACAGAGTAAAAAAATAACACAAGTATATTTCTACTAGAGGTGTTAATCGGGCGGGCTGACCCGCTAACAACCCGGTTCAACCCGGGTCAGCCCGGTCCAGCCCGTTCCAGCCCGTTACTGTACAAAAACGCGGGTTGGGACGGGTTGGGTGGGGGCGGGCTACAAACGTTAAATTTTTTTTAAACGGGTGGCCGAACCCGCTACAACCTGTTAATCCCTTAACGGGTTCTTAACAGGCTACAACCCGGTTCAGCCCGTTAACCCATAATATATATTTTTTTTTTTTAATTAAAATCTGACCGTTGCGAATGTTCACATAACTTAATTTTTTTTAAAAAAAATTATATATAGCCCGACCCACCCGAGCCCGTTAAACCCGAACCCGTATGGGCTCTATAGAACCCGAAAAATCCCAGCCCGCCACCAATCCATTAACCCCAGCCCGATAACAACCCGCCCCGAATTCGTACGGACTGACGTTTTTTTTTTTGTCAAGCCCGTCCCAGCCCGCCCGATTAACACCTTTAATTTCTACTCAATCGGAACACTTAAATAAACTTTAGAATTCTTATTCAATATTCTACTTTTAAGTTCCAGTACCTAGTTGTTTAACCACATCTGTTTCTTTGAGTAAAAAGAAAAATACTATATCACTCTTTTTCTAGATTAAATTTAATTCTTCAGTAGAACTCACTTTATTATCGGGTATTTATACCAAACTTTTAATAATTTAGTTACCATGGTCCCATTGGCAAGAAATATAGGGGTATTATCACTTTTAACCCGTGCCAAAAATTATTTATATTTGGTAGCCAAAAAAAGTGTGTAAAATTTGTGTATTTTTATATATAACAATATAGGGGTGTTCATGGTTCGGTTTGGATCGGTTTTTCCCTAAAAAGAAACCAAACCAAGTAAGTCGGTTTTTTAAATATTAGAACCAAACCAAACCAAACCAATTAAGTCGGTTTTTTCTCGATTCGGTTTATGTCGGTTTTTCGTTTTTTTCGGTTTGTTATCGGTTTTTTCTTAAATATAAGACATACACTACCAAACACATATTTTGGCGACCACATTTTAACGTAACACTATCAAATCAATTGCCCTTTGAGAAATCTATTATTTACTAAGATATATTGATGATCATTGAATCAAACGGTGATGAATAATTTAAGGATTCAATTAAAAATATATTATTTTTAACAAGATTCTTACACTTAACAAAAGAAAACTACCAATCAAACTAGAAGATAAAGGTAAAGAACTCTACTAAAAGTGAACGATTAACATTTACTCTAAAAATTTTGAAACTTTGTATTAAAGTATACATATATATAGGTGTAATTCTAAATTTAAAATAGCTACTCCTATATTCGTTTGGTTCGTTTTTTTTTTAATTAAAACCAAAACCAAACCAAATTTGATCGGTTTTTAAGTTTCAAAACCAAAACCAAACCAAAAAGTATCGGTTTTTTTGGTCGGTTTGGTTTGGTTTTCGGTTTGTTTCGATTTTTTGGATTTTGGGATTTTTATGAACACCCCTATATAACATACAGAAAAAAAAAAAAAATATATATATATATATATATTTTTTTTTTTTTTTCGATTATTATTTTTACAACAGCTATACAATATTATTTTTCCAGAAATATATGAATAGAAAAATGGCGACTGAAGATAGAAGAAAGGATCCCCGAAAAAAAGATAGAAGAAAGGATTTGCTTGTGGTGTTAAGTTGTCAAAATAGCACGGTATAGCCAGTTTTCGCACTGGTCAATCCAAAATAGCCAGCGTTTACCAAGTCAATAAAAAATAACCACTATTTTACTGCAACAGAAACCGGTCCCGTATAATATATGGGAGTTCGGTGCATTTGTGTACGAACTCCAGCATATTATGCTGGACCGATATACTTTTCTGACTCCTGTATAATATACGAGAGACTAGAGCATCGATGCTCAAAACTCCAATATATTATACTGGACATTTATACTTGCTGGAACTCCAGTATATTATGCAGGAGTTCCAGCATAATTATACTTGAACTCCCGCATATTATACAGGAGTTCTAGCATAGTTATCCTGGAACTCCCGTATAACATGCAGGAGTTCAAGCATACTTATGCTGGAACTCCCGTATAATAAGCGGGTGTATTTTTCGGATTTTGAATAGTATTTTCGTTCAGATTTATCTTTACATGAAAAATGACTAAATTTCGATTACTTTTGGAACTGGGCTATTTTTGAATGACCAGTTGTAAATCTGGCTATTTTTAAATTTCTCCCTATTAAGTTTGGTTGCTAGCCCATTTTCGAATCCTGAAATGGGCTTTAATTAAACTAATTGATCAACATTCGCTTTCAGGTCTTAGTACTTTGGTGGCCAGCTAGTTTTTGGACTGATAATTGAAAATAGTATGGGCTAGCCAGTTTTTGGATATGTCTTTCAAAAATAGCCAGCATTTGCTAAGTAATAAAAGATAACCACTATTTTGATGCAAAATGAAAAGTTCCAACATAATATACTGGAGATCGGTGAACCTCTGTATGAACTTCCAGCATATTATGCTGGAACTTCAACACGCGGAAAATTTCAGTATAATATACTAGAGATTGGAGCAACGGTACTCCAATCTCCAGTATTTTATGCTGGACCGATATATTCTACTGGAATTCCAGTATATTATACTGGGGTATTTTTTTAGATTTTGAATAGTGTTTTCGTTCAGATTTATCTATACATGAAAAATGGCTAAATTTCGATAACTTTTGAAATTGTAGCTATTTTTTAATGACCACTTGTAAATATGGCTATTTTTTAATTTCTCTCAAAAATAGTCAATATTTGCAAAGTCATTGAAAAATAATCATTATTTTGCTGAAATACGGAAAGTTCCAGCATAATATGCTGGATTATGGAGCTCCTGCGTATAAACTTCCAGCATATTATGTTGGAATTCCAGCACACGAAAAGTTCTAGCATAATATGTTGGATTATAAAGGTTCTGCATATAAACTTCCAACATATTATGTTGGAACTCAATCACATTATGCTGGCATTTCATATGTAAGAAAAATCAAACTCCAACATGTTATGTTGAAATTTTTCCGGATTTTTAAGGATGTTTGTGTTCAGATTTTATCCTTACTGTGAGCACGTGATTTTTACCCTAAGCAAATTATTCCAAAAATGTCAAATAAAATGATTTTACAATTTTAAGAATTTTATTGCATTCTTTTATTAATTAGTCACATGATAACTCATATTAAAAATACAAAAAATGCATATACATTAAGATTTTTAGTTTTTACATTTTTTTTTGTATTAATGCATTTTTGGAAAAAAATAGTTAGAAGGAAAATCGGAAAAAATAGTTCATTTTAGCTTTATTGTTTTAATTGAAAATTGCTACAAAATAGTTA
>MU703215.1:0-34999 GCA_026770625.1 Nicotiana glauca
ACTCAAAATACTCCAAAAAATCTTACCTTGGATCATAGAAATGAAGAGTGGGACGGATTCCTCTTGAGAGAGCAACCCCTTGCTCCAAAAATGACTTGGGAACCCTCTATACCCGGTCTTGGGGTATTTAGAATCCTTCCACTAGCGCGGTCGCGCACCTGGGCACGCTAATTTACACGTCCAAAAGCAGAATACTTCGCAATATGCGCGATCGCGCACCTGGGCGTGCTAGTAACACATGCCCAGTAAAATGGTCATAACTTTCTGTATACACCTGCAAATGATGAACAGTTTATTGTGTTGGAAACTAGACCCAAAGAGCTTTAATTTTATAGGCTGTGCATCTTACAAATCCTTATATAACAGGAGATATGATCGTTCAAAGTGAGGTCTTGTGCGCACTCATTTACAATTTTCGTCTAATATGAAATTTTCCAACTTGGCTTAGACTTAGGCCTGTCCTTAGGCCTGTCCTTAGACCACAATTCACTTCTAATATGACTTATACGCTTATTAACATATGCAATTGATATCTATCATATCATTAATCCTTATTTGCACACGAAATAAAATAATTAGCCTACCTTGGCACGACGAAATCATGAATTACTTGGAAAAAAAATTTCTGGGGCCTTACACCATCGCTCCAAAGAGTTCACAAATCATAGTTATTTCTCATACTCTTCACATTATATAGAAATCATCAATTACACAAGGAAGAGTCACAACAAAATTAGAATAAACACAAATAATGACTCATGGTCATGCTAGACACCAGTGTATAGATACTCGTCACTATGCATATACACTGTACTCGACAATAAGTAATTAGAAAATAATACTCTAATCATATTCCCTCAATCCAAAGTTAGATCAAACACTTACCTCAACTCCCACGGCTAGAATCAATCCATAACGACCGCTTTCCCTATCGAATTCGGCTCCAACTCAATCCAATCTATGAAATAACGACTTTATAGTATCAATAATAGCTAAATAAGTCAAACCCAATGCCTAAATATAGATTCCCAACCTTTCTTCCAAAAATTCCAAAATCGACCCCGGACCTGCTTGGTCAAAACACGAGGTTCAAACCAATTCTATATCACCCATTCCCACACGAGCCCGAATATATAATTTATTTTGAAATTCGACCCCAAAACGAGGTCTAAATCAAAGAAAATCGAAAAGCCCTAACTCTACCCAATTTCCCCAATTTCAACCCTAGATTACATGTTTTAGGCCTAGGATTTCGATGGATGATGATAGAAAATGAAGAAAACAAGTTAGATAATACTTACCCAAGAAGATTTGGTGAAGAATCACTCTACAAGTCGCCTAGGGTCTGTGGAGACGAAGAGCACGTGTGAATTTTTGAATAAAACCCGTCACTGTTCTGTTTTTAGCTTTTAAAATCACTGGGCAAAAATGCCCTTCGCCTTCGCGGGAAGGGGGCCGCGTTCGCGAAGGGTAAATGAGTCAAGGCACCGCGTTCGCGATTGGAATGATGCGAACGCGAAGTAGAAAGCTGGGGGGTTCCAGCACTTTGGTCTATGCAAATGCGACATGGGGTACGCGAACGCGATGAAGAAGAGGTTGTTACTATGCGAACGCGATGACTAGTTCGCGAACACGATGAAGGAATTACTGGGGGTCCTGAGTTGGCTTACGCGATCGCGTAAGGGGGAATGCGAACGCGATAAAGGAAAGGCTAAGGGTACGTGAACGCGAGCTGAAGGCCGCGATCGCGAAGAAGGAAAACACTGTGTAAAAATTGCAGAAAATCTGCTACTTTTCCCAAGTTCAAAACACTCCGAACCACCTCCGAATCACTCCCGAGCCCTCGGGGCTCCTAACCAAACACACACACTAATTCAACAACATCCTACGAACTTAACCGAGCGATCAAATTGCCAAAATAACATCATAAACGAGGAATCAAACCTCAAAATCAATACTTTTTCATCAAACTTCTTAAACTTTCCCTTTTAGATGTTTAGGTCCGAAACACGTCAAATGACCTCCAATTTCAACCAAATTTCACAGAAAGCGCTTAAACCATATATAAGACTTGTAACGGGCATCGGAACCAAAATACGAGCCCGATACCACAGTCTTCTAATCCATTTTCATTTCAAATTTCCATATAAATTTCAGAAAAATAATTTCTTTAAAAATTCATTTCTCGGGCTCGGGACCTCGGATTTCGATTCCGGGCATATGCCCGAGTCCTATATTTTTCTACGGACCCTCTGGGACTATCCAATCACGGGTCCGGGTCCGGGTCCGTTTACCTAAAATATTGACCAAAGTCAACTTTAATCATATTAAGATCAAAATTCATCATTTTTCACACAGAATTCATATTTAAGCTTTCCGGCTACGCGCACGCAAATCGAGGCAACTAAAAATGAGGTTTTCAAGGCCTCTGAAGCGCGAAAAAGAGAGAAAATAGGTGATGACCCTTTGGGTCGTCACACATCCAATCATACCAACATATCCTAAAATATCAAAAGAACTTAGTCGAGACTTCAAATCACAACACATAACATCAAAAATACGAATTGTACCAAAATTCAAGCCTATTGAAACTAATGTATTTCCAACTTTTACAATCGATGCCGAAACCTATCAAACCACCTCCGACTGACCTCAAATTTTTTACATAAGTCAAAAAAGACACAATGGACCTATTCCAACTTTCGAAATCAAAATTCGAGTCCGGTAACAACAACGTCAACTTTCACTCAAACTTCTCAACTCTCCAAACTGCTATTTTTCCAACTTTCGTCAATTCAAGCAAAAATGACCTGCGAACCTCCAAATTAATATCCGGACATACTACTAAGTCCAAAATTACCGTACAGAGCTATCAGGACCATCAAAACTTCATTTTGGAGTCATTTATACATAAGTCAACATCTGGACAACTCTTCCGACTTAGGCTTCTAACCTTGGGACTAAGTGTCCCAATTCATTCTGAAACACCCCCGAAACCAAACCAATTACCCAGTAAGTCACATAACAATAAATGGGCATAGAATAAGTAATAAATGGGGGAATGAGGTTACAATACTCAAAATGACAGGCCGGTTCATTACATATATATACTCCTATTTAATAGGCACATACTACTTGACTAATTTTAATAATTTTAAGCATTGTTTTTAAAAAATTTAAGGGACAGAGAAGTAAATAGGTGTGTGATCCTTTCATAGGGTTTGTTTATAGAAAAAATAACACCTTAATCCAATGAGGGAGAAAGGAATCAGTTTAGACGTGAAAGAACAATTCAGAGAAAATAAACCCTTGTAGTTCTTTGAGAACTCCATTGATAATCATCAAGTGACGAGAAATGAGAAGTTGTTAATGTAATATCATGATATCATCAAATTCTTGTTTCTAGTGGTTTCAACAAGAATTTTTTACAGTAATATCCTGATATTTATTTGATTATTTTTGAAATTGAGACCTTTAATTTTTCCCATTTTATGTTATTTTCGTGTGGCTCATGCATAAATGAAAAATAAAATGATAAAAGAATCGTACGTGACTAAAATTGAACACTTAAAATAAACATAGATGTTGTGGAAGTATTTGAAAATGAAAAGCATTCTTCATTAGCAGCTTCCCAAGAAAATTTCGTGCCACATCCTATTTGTAAATTGCTATTTAACATGTATTTACTTTCTAAAGTTATTTAATTTATACCCAATTTTAGTAAACTTAGACAAAGTACATTGCCTCCTCCACCGCCTCCTCCGTCGCTTCCTCTTCTTCTTCTTAAACTTTAGGCAAAGTAAATTGCCTCCTCCTCCTCCTCCTCCTCCTCCTCTTGACAAATTATCATTTTTACAAAATGAGTTTGACCTCCTCCTCCTTCTCTTTTTTTCGTCTTCTAAATTAACTCCATAACATTAACAAATCGCCTTTTTTTATAAAATGACTTTGTTAGATTTATTATTGTTTGACAAAATAATAACTGAGACTTGTTTTTTTTTTTTTTAAATTTGAAACTTATAATTAAAATTTGAGCTCATTGAGAGTAGATTTGGGCCCTGAATCATATATTAGATTGTTAAAGTTCAAACTAGGCAAAAAAATGAGCTGAACATCTGCACTTTAGATGAAAATGTATACAAAAAATTTAATGCACTATATGCATCTAAAGTGAAGTTAATTATTTGGATGCACTTAAGACATTTCCGTCTTAAGTCCCCAACTTCATATAAATTTTATAACTTTAGATGTTGATTGTACTATTTCAGCTACTTATGCTTGAAGTTGTGTCCAAAGTGAAAGGATGGCCTAGTGCACTAAACTAAACTTCAGCTATGCGGAGATTCCGGGGAAGGATCGGACCACAAAGATCTATTATCGCAGTCTTACCATGTATTTCTTCAAGAGGCTGTTTATATGGCTCGAACCCGTGACCTCCTGATCACATGTTAGCAACTTGTGACCAGGAGGTCACAGGTTCAATTCATGGAAACACCCTCTTGCAAAAATGCATGATAAGGCTGTATAGAATAGATGCTTGTGTCCGAGGTAAGTAAAAATATATAATAAAAAATTAGACTATTGGGGTGCACTTAAATAGCAGGGAATCTTAGGAAATATTCCAAATAAGTCCTAACTAGGGTTGTTTAAAATCGAATCGAAATTGTTAACCGAACCGATGGCTTATTGCCTTATGGGTATCGGATTATCGGGGTAATGGATGGTGAACAGATTGAGATTTTATAATTAAAGGCTTAACAGTTTAGGGGCGGATCACTCAATTTTCTTATCAGATAATCCATTATGAATTTTTATGTTTATACTTTTGCCCCTGTGGATATAAAGTACTATTGAACCCTAAATGGCTAAATTCCTAATTTTTAATTCTCAATTGGTGAATTAAATTTAGTCTACAGCGAGAGACTAAACATACAATTAGCTCATATTATAGCACAGTACAGTAATATCTTTTTTTTTGTGGAAAAGATGTAGATATATAGATATATAATTAAGCTCTTATAGAGCAGTTAAGGTGATGCATTATAGGCATCAGATTTACAAACCTAGAAGCAGAACTTAAGGTTCCTGTAGAGGAACCATTTACTATAGCAAAAGTAGTAGTACCTAAAGTATCAGTAGCAGAATTAGTTACATTAGTAGACAAGCCATTACTATTACAAAAGATAGTTGTAAACTTGATCAACCTTCTTCTTAGTAGTCCTTGTTGATCTTCTTGGTAGAAGGATGTCACAAAAAGTGGTGGAGTTGCAAACATTATACAGGATTCCTTTGCATGCTTGGCTCCATAGTTGGCTAGACTATCTGCAATACTATTCTGCTCTCTATAGATACTTCGGAGTGGTGGCCTATCCAATTGAAGCAGTAATAACTTGCAGTCATTCAATATATTAGTGTAGTTCTTGGAATGGGAGTTGAACAAACTGAGTAGGGCATGTGCATCTGTTTCAATGAAGTGTGGTTTGAGATTCTGTTGGACAGCAATTGTTAGTCCCTTGAACAAAGCTAGCAGTTCAGTTTGAATTGTTGTTCCAGGTATTAATGCTCCTGCAAAACCTAGTATCCAATTTCCTTGTTGGTTACGAAAAATACCCCATATACCATACTGTGATTTGTTAGGTGAGCAAGAGCCATCTATGTTAAGCTTATAAGTATGAATATTGGGGGGTGACATTTGACATATAGAGGTATGGAAGAAGTATTCTTTAACCTAGTATGTGTAAGATAATAGAATTCATCATCCTTATTGAATATGGAAAAAATATTTAAATCTATTTTTTTATGTTCTATGGTATTCTTATTTATTGTAAGCCAGATTTCCTATAACCCAAATGGGATAAGGGTGGTATTTGGAAGTTTGTGTTGTGTAATTTCTAATTTCTGATGTATGAATAGCTTAAAAATATTAAGCTAGTATCATGGCATTGCAAGGAATTTATAAAGGTTGTAGATATATGAAGCTTAGTCCATAGATGTTTAGCAGGTGTACAGTCAAGAAATATATGCTTTAAAGTTTCAGGACACATATTACACTGAGTACAAATAGGAGTATTGAGGATACCTAACCTGTTTAGATACGCTGCTGTTGGAAGTTGTCATGGCAGACTAGCCATATAAAATGTGAAATCTTTGGAGGAATAGGTAGTTTCAAAATCCAACTATAATTTGCCGGTGGAGTATTTGTTGGAGTATTCATGTTAGTTAAAAAGGAATTGTACATTGATTTAATGGAAAATAAACCATTTGGTGTAAGACCCAGTAGATATGGTCATATGTTGATGGTTGAATAGACATGTAAATGTTTTGGATAATTCTGCGTAGTTGAGTTGGTAAAAGGAAAGGTAGTTGGTCGAAATGCCAATTATGGTTATAGTTGTATTTTGAGACTGTTACATTTTCCTCATCTCTTGGAAGAGGTATATATATATATATATATATATATATATATATATTGTCGAATTACACTGCTTTGGTCAATCCAGGGATCTGTCCAGAATTTGACATGTCTATATGTGACTATATTCCATTTAAACCCTACTTTACACAAAGCACATCCTTGCATGATATTACGCCAAGATGCTGATTCCTTTTTTTATGCAGTCTAGATAGCATTAAATAATTATGTAATAAGACTTGTGCCCAGATATGATTAGGGTTTTGAAATAGCCTCCAAGCAAGGCTGGCATGCATAGCTTGATTTTTAAAAGTAAGATTCTGGGCCTTTCTCCAGAGGTTGTGTGATGGTATCCCACTTAATAAGATGTAGTTTTTTCTTCTGTAAAGTGGTGCCCCATAGAAAATTCCTTTGGTAACAATTTAGGAAATTAATAATGTAAGAAGTTAATTTTATATACTGCATAATGTGGTTGGGTAGAGATTTTAGAGTTGCACGTATTAAAGTTGTCCTTCATGCTTTTGTTAAAAAATTTATTTTCCATCCTGCCAATTCATTTTTAAAGTTTTCTATTAAGAACTAGTAATCCATTTTTGTTGGTTGAGAAATAAATATAGGAAATCCTAAGTATTTTCCAAAAGCTTTACCATCAGTCATGTGGAACAGTTGTATTATAGTATTCATAATATTGGAAGAGCAATTCTTCAAGAAAAATATCTTAGATTTGTCAAAGTTGATTGTTTGGCCAGAAATATAATAAGATTTATGAATGTGGGTGGAAAATTAAGAGAACTTAGCGAGTAGTGGATAAACGACCATTATAATTTATCAAATGCTTTTTTCAAATTTAATTTAAGAAGCATGTTTGCATTATATCCTTTCATTTTTTGGAACTTAATAATAATTTCTTGTACGATAATAGCATTGTCCGCTGCCCTTATATTTGGCTGAAAACTAGATTGAGTTGGAGCAATTATATGTTGTAGGAGAGGTTTCAATCGATTGAGAATGATATTATAAATTGTATTACAATGACTAATTGGTCTATATTGATAAATAATGGATGCATTCTTATTCTTGGGTATTAAACATATGAAAGTATTATTGATGGAAGGATCAATTTGATGTTCATTGAAAACCGTTGACAAAAGGACTTTACTGAATTGCCAACTATATTCAAATATTTTTTATAGAATAATGGATGAAGTCCATCCGGACCTGGTGCTTTAAGAGGTTTAAAGGAGTGTATAGCATGTATAATTTCCCAGTCTTGTAATGTGTTAAACTAAATTGATAAAATATTTGAAGGTTTCATAGCATTATTTTTAGTGGAACTAATTTGCTGAGTTTGAAATAAATTTTGAGAATAGTGGGTAATGTTATCCCTTATGGAAATAGGGTATGTTATCCAATTACCACCCTGATCTTGAATGGCGATAATGTGGTTATGTATTCTACGATTTATAGTACTTAGATGAAAAAATTTATATTTGCGTCCCCGTTATTTAACCAGTCCACTCGTGACTTAAGTTTCCAAAAATCTTCTTCTAATTTTAAAATGTTCTGAAAATGTACAGTAAACGTACTTTCTAGATTATGTAAGAATAGGCTCGTAGGATAATATTTTGATGATTGAATACCACTAGGTCTAGCCATTGTTTTTTTTTTACGTTTCAAAATATTCCCAAAAGTGGATTTATTCCATTCTTGTATTGTAGTAGTAAACTTCGTAATAGCTGGTAATAATTGGAATTTTTCTAACCATACTTGGTTAATAAGTGCTGGGAACATTAGGTGAGAAATTCATATTGTTTCAAATCGGAAAAACAATTTCTAGGTAGAGGGCAGTACTGGATTTTTAATTTTAGCGGACAATGGTTTGAATGAATACGAGGAAGATGTGTTACAAATGTATTAGGGAATTGGTTAAGCCAATCATAATTAGCCAAAATACGATCAATACGTTCGAGTATATTACTATGACTATGTCTACCATTTGTCCATGTATAACGGCTTCTTTTATAACCTAAATCTGTCAATTGACAATAATTGATACAGTTCAAAAACATATTTGTTCTTAAATTATTAATTTATAAGCCACCTAACTTATCATCCGCTTCCAAAATTTCATTGAAGTCCCCCCATTACCCCAAGGGCCCTTATACTTGTCATACATACACATTAAATTTGCCCATCAAAGTTGTCTATTAGCTAAGTTTGGACTTGCATAAATAGCAGTAAACAAACACATAAAGGGATTGGGGAGTACCTGAACATTACAGTGGATTTCCTGACCTATGGATGCAATATATTCCACATGCAACACATCTTCCAATCATAATATTGCAATTCCTCCGGACTGACCGATCGCTGCAACCTTAATCATGCCTGTGAATTTGAAATCATCCTTAATATTTTGGTGGTTGTTAGTGGGAGTTTCCAGCAGTACAACTAGAGCTGGCCTGTTGTAGTCGAGTAGGGATGGAAAATTCCTTCTAAAATTATCTGAGTGAACACCCCTGCAATTCCTAATGATAAAATTCATGTGATTATCAGTAGAGTCAAATTGACTGTTCATTTGATTCCTTGGAGTGCTTATATGGCACGGTCGAAGGATGAAAGTGGGCATTAGAAGCATGGCATATTTTTCCACTACTGGATTTGTAGTTGGCCTTAGACGAAGTGATATTTTTAGAAGATTTGGAGGACACCTTATGTATATCTTTCTTTCGAATTCCTCCTTCTGGACAAAGACCTTTACTCCATCTAGAAATGCATGAATTGGTTTTATTTCTCTATTGTAAGCAACTGCTGCATCTAGTTCCACTTGAAAGTTGTAGTCTTGTTCGACTAGAGGGGGACTGTGTGGTGGTAAGTGAGTGCGTGATGAAACTGGGCTTGGAGGTGGTGGAGGATCCCAATAAGGTTGGATCCATGGAGTGGCAGTAGTGGGTTGTGGATAAAATCACATTTGAAGGAAGTGTGGGTGAAGATAAAGGGGGTCCCAATATGGTGTTGGGAGTGGAGGTTGTTGGTATGGCCCAAGATATGGAGCCTAAGTCATTGACCAATGGTACCGTTCGTAAATCTCCATTCCTAGTTGCATGCCCTCCATCACTCTCTGAGTTAGGTCCCTCGGATGGTTTATAAGGATTGTTGCCTCTTGATGGTTGACTTCCATTGTGAAAGTGAGAGCATGCCTTTGTAACCCTGTATCTAGCCAAGAAGTGAGTTGAGTTGGTGCATGAGGAGTCTGGGCAGTGTAGATTACGGTGTTTGGTTCCATGATCAAGTGTGGAGGAGGAAGAGAGTGAGGTGTGTGATTGTGGAACAAATTATATGTGTGGACTGAGTTGTTTGGGAGTGGTGTCTCCGTAGGTAATTTAGATATGGGGAGAACATCTTGTGTGTGTTGGTATTTTGAAGATGAATTAATTGTATTATTAGGTGGAATGGAAGAGTTGGTTTATAGATTTGGTAGAAGTATAATGGACGATATGTCAATGGAGGAGAAGGTCCGTTGGATTGATTGATGTGGTGGTAGTGTGTTTGTGTTTTGTGAAGAGGTGGGCAAACTATGATTGCCTAGCTGCATGGGAATTGTCAAATTAGGGTTAAGGGGATGATGAGGTTGAAGCAGATGTGATGTTGTTTGGTAGGTCATGGCTTAGGATTTGCATGTCGTGCGATGAGGGTGTGAGTGAGCAATTGGTTTGCATGTGGAGTGGTCTTACGTGGCCATTTGCATGACTCTTTAAAGGTTTTGAATAGAGACCAAATTTTGATTGGGCCGAAGGAATAGGCACTTGATTGTGTTGTGGAGGAAGTAATTGACCATCTTTTTCTTGTTGAGATATTATATTAGATGGTTCCAAATCCGTATTAATTAAGGTAGCAAAAGAATTAGTGGTTATAGTGGGTGTGATAGGCTGTGTAGGGTTTGCTTGGATATTAGATATAGTAATAGGTTTTTTCATAGTTAATTGTTTAAAGGAAGAATTGGAGGGGTTAAAGTTGAAGACTTACCTAAAACACTCTTAGGATTAAGAGCTGGATTGGCAGTGTTATAACTTGGTTTTTAAAAAAAAATTCTATAGGAATTGAACTGTTTTTCATTCCTCTGTTGATACATTTTGTGCAATGGTAGGAGTAGCTTGTGGATTGAGATTAGTAGTACCAGTATTTTGTTCATCATTAGCCTGGTAGTTGCAAACTCGTTGATGATGCCCCATCCTGCCATATTTAATACAAAACAAATTCAATCCTTCGTAAATGATATTTTGCCGATGATTTCCAATATAAACATGGGATTTTAAAGTTTGATCCAATGGTATTTCAATACACAGTCTTGCATATCGACCTCTTGTTGTAGAAGAGGTGCAATTATTCACGATTAATAATTTATCAATTTTGTTACCCACTTTCTGAATAATATGGAAGTCATAAAATTCAGTAGGTAATTCCGGTAGTCGTAACCATATAGCAGAGTAATTTATTTTCGTCTCTGATGCAATAAACTTTGGTTCCCATTGACGAACGGATAGAAAATGATTCAAAATGAACCAAGGACCATTATGTAAGGTACGATGTTTATTTTCCTCCTTTTGAAACTTTAAGAGGAAGAAATCGGATCCCAGATCGATAAGAAGTAGGTTTTCTGTGGGTTTCCAGAGAGTATAGATTTTATTTCTAAGTAGTTGATGTTCGACCTTACGATCATAAACCTCAACAATTACTGCAGGTTGCCAAGGTTTATAAATTCGACTTTTTTCTTTCATGGAAAGTGAAATAAAATTAGAGTCATCTAATGGTTCCTCCATTTAATCCTCAATCAACGTAGGAAATTTTGGAGGTTCATGGCCAGTATAAGATGAGAAGTTATTAGTGGTAGCGGTTAGAGTGTGGAGGTAGGATTTCTGATTCGAAACAGTATGAGGGATAGTTAGGTCAGGTGTGTCAATCATCATTAGTCCTACTGGTTTATTTTGGGAAGTTTGTATTGTGTCTGATTGTGTATAACTATCTGGGGGTTTGGGAGGTTTAAGAGTTGAAGAAGCAGGTAGGTGCTGGGAGTAAATGAGAGTGTTTTCCTTGAATGAGAGATTTATTTTTTTAAGTAATATTAGTTTGTTACTACATTGTTGCATAAGCAGTTGTAAGTTTAGAGCTGTTATTTTGATAAGCATTAAGGTGCTTTTCTTGTGATCAAATTATAATTAGATAGTCGCAAATGCGCGCAAAATGATAACATAGAATGATAGAACTGTCTATAGCTAATGGCAGTCGTCTCTGGCTTCTCATGAATTATTAGTGGACATGAATTGAATTCATCTATGTGTCATAGTATTACCTTTGTGGATAACAATGCTAATGGTATTGATTGTTCAAAAATTGACAGAGACAGTTTGAACTATGCATTTGGCCTTTTGGTATTGATTGTTCAAAATTTTCTATTTGGTTTAGACGATAAGTCGCTTGATAACTGCTCGATAATCGTTAATCCAATCCCAATTTGCCCATTATATTATTGGATTGCTAGCAGATTACTGCATTTATAATCCGATAACCAATAAGTCAAACTGTTAAGCATAATTATCCATTAATCATAGACGTACCAAAACTAGTCAAACAAATATAAAAATTAAAAATTCAAATAAATAAGGATTCTTTCTCTCCAAGAATTACACACAAAGATCTCCTTCCATATTTTAATCTTGATCAGTAATATTAGATGCAAGACTGAAAGAAAATTTATGGATAGGTAGCAAACTGTAACGATCCAACCGGTCATTTTAAGAATCTAAGGTTCCATTCGATGGCATAAGGTCTCAATCAGCTTCTTATTATGTGTTATGCTTGCGTGTATGGCCGAATTCAGTTTTTGGATGACTCGGGGTAAATTTGGGAGAAGGATTCTTGTTTTAGAAGATTAAGCGGTAAGAGTAGGTCGTAATTTGACTTTTGTGTAAACAACTCTGGAATGAGGGTTTTGATTATTCCAATAGCTTTGTATGGTAATTTTGACTTAGGTGTGCGTCCAAATTTGGATTTGGAGGTCCGTAGGGTAATTTGAAGCATTTCGGCAAAATTTGGAAAGTTGAAGTTTTTGGAAGACTGAGAGGTTTGACCGAGAGTTGACTTTGGTAATATCAGGGTCAGAATACGACTCCAAGAGTTGTATTAGCTCCTTTATGTCATTTGAAACTTGAATGCAAAATTTGACATCATTCCAGGTTGCTTTGGTATGTTTCGGTGCGAGTTTTAGAAGTAGGAGATTTTGAAGTTCATAAGTTCAATTTGTGGTGTGATTCGTAGTTTTGATATTGTTTGATGTAATTTGAGACCTCGACTAAGTTCGTATCATGTTTTAAAATGTGTTGGTATATTTGGTTGAGGTCCCGGGGGCTTCAGATGAGTTCTAGATGAGCTACAGGCCATTTCAACAGGTTTTTGTGTTGGTGGTTTTTGGTGTCTAACAAACTTCTTCGCGATCGCGTAGTGTCAGCCGCGATCGCATAGTGTATTGTTGACTCGCTATATTTTTCCTTCATCACGCTCGCATAGTAAGGTTCGCAATCACGAACCTATAAATTCTTCTACACCGCATTCGCATTTGACCTTCTGTGTTCGCGTAGAATTGGCTTTGCTGGGAGCCCCACTTTGTTCTTCACATTCCCATATCCCTGAACGCGGTCGTGTACCTTGAGCATGTGATGAAATGCGTTTGCACCCTCCTTTCTGCGATCGCGCAGAGTTTAATTGGTAGCTAATATTTTTCTTTTTCGCGATCGCGATTCATGCTACTTGGGCAGAATATAAAAGTACTCTAAGTCGAGGGTTTGGCCATTTTCTTCATATTTTGAGTTGTAGACCTCGGATTTGAGCAATTTTTTGTGGGTTCTTCAAGCAAATCATTGGGGTAAGTGTTATTCACCCGATGATTCTATCTTCATTTTTATCTTATAATTAGTGTTTTGAGTTGAGAAAAAATGGGGGATTTCTTACGAAATATTTCAAAATAAAAAATGATGATTTGAGGGACGAATTGGTATCAAAATTTGATAATTTTGGTATGTTTGAACTCATATCGGAATGGATGTTCGGATTTTTATTAATTTTATCGGGTTCCAAGGTGAAAGTCCGGGGGTTGACTTTTAAGTTTTTGTTAAAAATTGAGACTTTATTATCTGGGATTGTTTCTTATAAGTTTTATTTATGATTTGAAGTTATTTTGGCTAGATTTGAGCCGTACGGAGGTTGTTTTACTCGAGAAGTTTAATTTAGAGTAACGGTCTATCTTCTTTGAGCCAAGTATCTTGTCTAACCTTTTGTGGAGGAACGACCCCTTAGGATTTGAGTCCTTGATGCTAATTGTGTCATGTGAAGCTCGTGTACGTGAGGTGACGAGTACGTGCTTGGGCTTATTTGTGGAAATTTGACCGTTCAGGGCTCTTAGGTTCTTATGTTCATTAAATATGAAGTTGTTTTGTAATATTAAATCCCCCTTTTACTAAATTCACCTTACGTGTCTTAATTGGAATTAATTGCTTCATGTTTTACCTGTATTGGCGATTAAACTCTTATGCGCCTTAACTGAAGTTGTTGCCTCTTTTTATTTGCTATACTATCCTATTCGTAATTCTCTAACCTCGATTGAAGTTATTATTATCTTTTTCATAATTTGCTTATCCTTAGTTGAATTTATTAAATCTCTTCCATAATTGCTCCACCAAAATTGGAGTTTTATTATCCCTTATCATTGTTGACTTACCCTTATTTAGAGTCATTGATTCATGATATCCCTCTTATCGTTGAATTATACTTATGTGGAATCATTGCGGCAGAGTATCTCTTTTTTGTTGAGTTATTGCTATGTTGTACCATTATTTCCTGTTGTGTCTTTCCATGTGATTTTGTTCTTCCGTCTCTTTGTGTTCTTGAGTTTCTTGAGTTGATTTACTTATCGTATTCTTGTATTATTGTCGTTGTTGTTGTTGTATTCAGTGTTCTATTTTCACGAGGTTTCTGCCGTGCAGATTGTTACTGTGGCACGAGGGTTTTGTCGTGCGTATTGTTATTGTGGCATGAGGTTTCTACCGTGCGGATTGTTATTGTGACACGAGGTTTCTGATGTATGGATTGCTATTATGGCACGAGGTTTCTATCGTGCGGTCATTATTGTTGCACGAGATTTTTGTCGTGCGGTTGTTATTATTTTCACGAGGTTTATGTCATGCCGTTGTGATTTATTTTACTATTTAAAACTACGAGGCAGTAACTCGAGAGGGATATGTTGTCATTTCCCCTTTTGGCTGTGCACTTGACTTTGATTGTTGCTTTCCTTAGCATACTACTAATTGATTTCCTCCGTATTGCTTTATTTGCTCAGTTTTATGTAGCTAATCTTGTCGTGTTTGTTGTAACGTCCATTTCGTTGTTGTCTTATTTACACTGTGTATTTTGTGGTGATTATTTCTTATGTGGCACTCATTGTCTTTGCTCTTTTTTTATGGCTTGAATTTGTGGTAGAACACTTGCACAAGAATACACGTAGATGAATTACCCACATCGGTTTAAGCAAATAAGTCCGGATGTTATTGACCATTACATGTTCTCGTCTATTTTCCTTCTATGTGAGAGTTGTCTTCTTGGCATGTGAGTCGTCCGTACGATTATGGATTGAAATGCGGGCACAAGGTGCCACGTGAAAGGGTTCAAGAATTGGGACCTGTGAGTTGTGACTATGAGGTTCGGTACCTCGTGAAAATTCCTAATCAAATCTGGTGTGAGAACATTTATTGCTATTGAGTTGTTACTGGTTTTTCTTCATTTGGTTTCATCATACTTAGACTGTGTCTAGCTTATTTTGCGGCATTACTACTTGACTGTTTCCTGTTAAATATTGTTGTTATTGGTGTATCATTGCAAGTATTGTTTCTTATCCTACTTAACTTTTATATTAATATTGTTTCTCTGCTAGTTCATCTATAGACTTGTTCAAGTTGTTTAGTATGGTAGGTGTCTTAACTGTCCCTCGTCACTACTCCTCCGAGGTTAGTCTTGATACTTATTGGATACTGCTATGGTGTACTCATACTATGCTTTTGCACATTTTTGTGCAGATCAGGGTGACGCAATTCTTGTTGATTATCAGTTGGCTGGTCGAGCTGTAGAGACTCAAAGTAAACCTACCATCGCATTTGCAGGCCTCGGAGTCACCTTTTTTTATTTTCATTGTATTGTTTAATTGTATTCCGAACAGTTGTATTTAGGGATGATCTAGTAATTCAGTAGATCTTATGACTTGTACTACCGGTTTTGGAAATTATAATTCTGTATAGGATTTTATATCATATTCTTCATTTGATGGTTAATTCTTCTAGTAATTCAGTAGGTGTTAGGCTTACCTAGTTTTAGAGACTAGGTGTCATTAGGACATCCTTCGGAGGGAAACCGGGTCGTGATACCAACAATGTGATGAAATACAAAAAAAATTACAAGATTCTAATAAAAAGCTAAGCAAAAAGAGACATTTTTCATTATGGATATGGTTGAAATCATTGAAAACATATAGATGAGTTAATACACAAAATTTGAGGAAGATTGGATATAATTTAGATTGATTTGGTATCAAAATTCGTAGTTAAAAGCGAGTCCAAAAAATTCTTCTACGACATATGTATCAAACATGTATCACGTATGTATCTTACACACATGTATACATGGATATACATGTGATACGTATTTGATACAAGTATGATACATATGTGATACACAAATAATACACGGTGTGATACACATATCATCTTTTTCAACATTCATCTTCTACTTCGAAAATTAAATTCAAACTACCTCAAAACACTACCAAATTATCCCAAAACTGAGATTTAAATTTCTTAAGATGTATCTAATCTATTTCAACAATACCCACTCAAAAAAAAGGAAACAATTGGCCTCAAGATTGAGACGAGATAACTAGGATCATAAGGTTAAGATACGGCTAGGGTTTCTCTCATGGACCTTTTTATATTATATTACGATATACGACCATTTGCCTTTTCATCACTTTGTCCTGGAGCTAGTCTAGGGTGAGCTTTCAAAGATATGTGTTGTCGCAATCGTTCATTGGTCTTCACCTCAAGTTCTTTCTTCAATGAGTCCAAGTCTGCCTTCTCGGATATGAAATCAAGGACTTGTCGGTAGATCAGCTAGCTTGCGTTCTAGTCTTTCATTGAGCTTTTCTACCCCTTTAGTGCTGACCAAAAGGACTTACGCTTATGGATGTTGCTCAGTCCTGCTATAACTTCACAACTAAACAGCTCTGCATTGAACTTCAGCCCCTTTGAGTTGGCCACAAGCTCTGTCCTTTTCAAAGAATTTATCCTTCTCTCTCCCCGCTTCTTAGTCTTAGAGGATAGCTCACCATTCAAGTAAGTCACTTTACCTGGCGCTTACTGTCTTCTTTCTAGCCTAGTTGGCAGCAGTCCCTTTTTGATTTTTTTTTGGCTATAAATAGGATAATTGGCCGTTATTGGTAATATTTTCTAAATTGGCTGACTTTTGTACTAACTTACTTATGGGTTTACATAACATATAATTTTCCAAAATAGTAACCCTAAAAATAGAGATTTTTTCACTTTCCCTGCTCACCCTGAGCCTAAACAAATTATGCCAAACTTTCAAGGTTCTAATCGGGGGAATTTTCATCTATACCCGGTTTTTGTGTCACGTTTTAACGTGTGCCCGCTTTGCAAAAAAAATTGCAAGTGTACCCATTCTTTCGCATAACTTCAGCATACGGGGTTGAAGTAGCAAAGGCAATCACGCAAAACTTCAGCATTCTAGTAGTCAGACTTGAAGTTTGGCTCTAGAGCTAAAGTTTTTATTTTGTAACTGGCGAACTTCAGCTCTAGAGCTGAAGTTTTTTTTTTATAACTGGCGAACTTCAGTGCTAGAGCTGAAGTTTTTGTTTTTGTAACTGGCGAACTTCAGCTCTAGAGCTGAAGTTTTTGCTTTGTAACTGGGGAACTTCAGCTCTAGAGCTGAAGTTTTTGTCTTTGTAACAGGAAAACTTCAGCTCTAGAGCTGAAGTTTTTGTCTTTGTAAAGGGGGAACTTCAGCTCTGGAGCTGAAGTTTTTGTCTTTGTAACGGGGGAACTTCAGCTCTAGAGCTGAAGTTTTTGTTAGTTTATAATTTCATTTGTCACACCATCTTTTTTCTATCAATAATCCTTGCAGCTGTGGCTTTTTTTTTTTTTGCTCTTAATCAAGTCCTAACAAATCCTAAAATTGAACTAATTACTCAACCCTACTAATCAAAACATGGCAATTAAATCTAACTAAACTGTTAATCCAAACTAAACTTATTCACTAAACAAATCAGCAACTCAAACGAACTAAGGTCAAATTATCAGTAACAAATCATGAGTTACTCAATCAAAACCAAACCCAGAATCAAACCAACAGCACAACAAAGCAAAAACATAACAAAATTAAACCAAAAGTAAAGACTAAAACGAGATCAATTAACATGAAGAAAAAATTAATTAAATGAGAAGAAAACTTACTGACTTACACCGAATA
Organism: Nicotiana glauca; assembly: GCA_026770625.1. NCBI lineage: Eukaryota > Viridiplantae > Streptophyta > Magnoliopsida > Solanales > Solanaceae > Nicotiana > Nicotiana glauca. The sequence continues at coordinate 17,996 of MU703215.1, forward strand.
ACCAAAAACTTAAACTAAAACCTAGAACACTGATTAATCAACAAGAACTATGCTCAAACTAATAACAAAATTAAATGAACAAATTCATGTTATTGATTATTAGAACTCAAAACAAGACGAAACGAACAAATAAAAACAAAGAAGGATTACTGACCCTCAAACGGATAAAAACAAAAACCCAAATTAATTAATCATGAAGCAAAAATAGTCATGGGAGAGAAATTAATTCAAATAACAAAAAGAAAATTAAGAAACTCATTGGTGTAACTTATGGGGTCCTGTCGTTTCTCAGATTTAAAATTCGAATAATTCCGGTGAGATTCGAAGTCTACTGATGATGGATTCGGCATGCGGGAAGTGAGGAGGTCATATGGCGTCAATTCGGTGAGATTTGGAGGATTTAGGGTTTAGGCCGGGACTTCTATTTGATATTCGAAAAGTTTGGTGGGGATTCGAGGGACGTGGTTTGGGGGTTTGGAAAGAGGAGAGGAAGGCGGACCTATGGTGAAAATTTGGGGTTATTTGGAGTTTCGCAGCCGCCGTAGGCGATTTCATGCGGCGGCAGATGGCGGAGGGCAGCGGCGTTAGGTTTTTTGTGTGTAGGGTGATCTGAGACGGAAAGGGAGGGGGGCATGCGTTTGGAGAGTTATATATTTATGAACCCCGTCTTCTGAGTCGTTGGATCATGTAACCTCGACGGCTCAGATCTCATGGCTCAAAACGACGTCGTTTCGATTAAAATGGTGCTGGACCGATGGCTTTGGGTTAGGTTTGGTCTGGTTGAATATTATTTTAATTGGGCTAAACGAATTGTTGTGAGTAAAGGCCCAAAAATGACTGGCCTGTTTTCCCTCTTCTCTTTTTCTTTTACTCATTTTATTTCTTTTTGTTTTATTAAATGCAAAATTATTAAAGACCTGAACCAATTCTAAAATTAAACTAATTAAAGTTCTAAAATTAACTAGATCCTAATTTTAAAAAGGAAAATTTAACAAAAAATGAAATTAAAGGTAAAAATTTAAAAAGGACTATTTTTGTTATTTTTTTCATTTTTGTAATACTAATTGACTAATAAAATACTGAAATGAGATCCTAAATGCAAGCGTACTATTTTGTATTGTTTACGAATTATATCAATTAATAATGCACACACAAAAATGCAAACAAAATACAAAATCATGCAATTAATTCCCTAAAATTCAAATAATAAAAGAAAAATCCTAATTCTAATGAATTTTATAGGAGTAATTAAACGAGGCAAAAATCACATGCTCACAGCTACCCCTCTTTGCTCGGGGACACGAAGGGTTTTCGGGCAAATATAAATAAGCAATCATGAGAGATTTTTGCCCACTTGGCACTCCATGAGAAGCATTTTTTGAAAACAGTCTAATCGAACCCTGCTTCAGAGGTTGCCTACATATCCTTGGCTATAAAGGAATCAGGTCAGTGTAGTTCTGGAAGGGTTGGTAGCTGGGACTACCAGAAGCTGTGATTTCACTGTTGTTGCTGCTGCTACTGCTTGCTGACCTCCTTATTACACCAAAAGGAAAATTAAAGCTAAGCTAGCTATGCCTATCAACTTTGAATTACAAGATTCCTATCTATAATTCTCTTGAAACTTGATCTTGAGTCTTAGCTGATTTTGCTATGGACTCCGATCTGAATCTTGATGCTCGTAAGCTGTAGGTGTTTGTTCTTTCTTCAGCATTGTGTCAAAATGGGATCGGCGAGGCTTATGCCTTCAATCAAATTTTGAGCAATCCGCACCTTTGTTTGCTTCAACATTTGAGTTCATTTCTTTTGTTCTTTTCTTCTTTTCTTTATTCTGGATTGAGACTCATTCCGTCGGTCGTCTCGCATCCTATGCCTCGAGGTCAAACCTGCTTAAGACACCAAAATAAACAAAAGAACGAAATTTTCTGTCCCAGTTTTCACTAGGAAAATTTTGTAAGTTAGTTGTGACACATGTCTAAGCAATAGAATCAGGATTGTGTCTCATTGGGAGAGAAGCCAGGTTATGCCGGGAAATGGCCGGGTTATGCCGGAAAAGAAAAAGGTCCTCAGGTTATGCCGGGGATTGAAGGAAAAAGGTTCCTTAGGTTATGCCAGGGAAGTCCACGGGTTTTTCCGGGATTGAAAGAAAAGGGCTCCTTGGGTTATGCTAGGGAGGTCCACGGCTTATGCTGGGATTGAAAGAAAAAAGTGCTCCTTGGGTTATGCCAGGGAGATCCACGGGTTATGCCAGAATTGAAAGAAAAAGGCTCCTTAGGTTATGCCAGGGAGATCCACGGGTTATGCTGGGATTGAAAGAAAAAGGCTCCTGGGGTTATGCCAGGGAGATCCAATGGTTATGCTGGGATTGAAGGAAAATGGCTCCTTGGGTTATGCCAGGGAGGTCCACGGGTTATGCCGGGATTGAAAAAGAAAGGCTCCTTGGGTTATGCCAGGGAGGTCCACGGGTTATGCTGGGATTTTAAAGAAAAAGGCTTATTGGGTTATGTCAGGGAGAACTACGGGTTATGCCAGGATTGAAAGAAAAAGGCTCCTTGGGTTATGTCAGGAAGATCCACAGGTTATGCCGGGATTGAAAGAAAAGGGCTCCTTAGGTTATACCAGGGAGGTCCACGGGTTATGCCGGGATTGAAAAAGAAAGGCTCCTTGGGTTATGCCAGGGAGGTCCACGGGTTATGCCGGGATTGAAAGAAAAAGGCTCCTTGGGTTATGCCAGGGAGATCCATGGGTTATGCCGGGATTGAAAGAAAAGGGCTCCTTGGGTTATGCCAGGGAGGTCCACGGGTTATGCCGGGATTGAAAGAAAAAGGCTCCTTGGGTTATGCTAGGGAGGTCTATGGGTTTTGTCTGGATTGAAAGAAAAAAGCTCCTTGGGTTATGCTAGGGAGGTCCACGGGTTATGCCGGGATATCTAAGGAATAGGGGCCCTATGCTACCATGATTTTTTTTTCTTTTGGGTTTTTTCATTTTCACTTCTTCTTCTTTCTTTCTTCTTCTTTTTCTTTTCTTCATATTTTTCTTTCTTTTTATTTTTTCTTCCTTTTATTTAGTAAAACGCATGAAAGAATTTGGGGAGAAACTTCCCTTTTTGGTGGTTCTTTGCTACAAAGCTATCTTAGCGTTTGCACATTTCTTTTCTCTTTTGGGGTGCACCCGCTTCTTGCGTGGTTGATTTGAATTACAATTGTTTTAACTTTAAATAAAGAAAAATTTGTTAGTTTGAAACATTGGTTGGTTTTGTGGCCTTGATCATCCCCATTGCTTGATCCTGGCCCAGTTTCCGTTGAGAATTTTGCTGCTTGCTGGCTTTGAGGGTGAATCTCTTTTCAAACCGACCGAACTTAACTTTTAGGATTTCATGATGACTCGCCCGCGTTGGATCGGCCTTTTCACTTTATTCTGCTCTTAAGACCTTTGTCTTTGACTTTCTTTCTTCTTCAATGTCTTTGCTTTGAAACATCCATATTCATGGTCATTCAGGATTGGCCTGACGCATCCGCTGAGGTTAGGTATTTTCTTTGGCTTTTGCCAGGCGACGCCCTATAAAACTAGTCCTGCCACCTTTTCTTTGTAATAGTCTCAAAATCAGAGTTAGACCGAAAGGGATTCAAAGAAGAAGCGCACAAAAGGCAAGCATATGAGTTTAAAGAGAAGCGTCCCTTTCGGGGGGAAAAATAAGGACTTATCTGGGGGTGCACGCTGACTTCAAATGCACATGACATGCTTCTTGGACTGGATGCCTGACCCAAATAAACTTTCCAGCTTCTCTTGAACCCATTGATCCGTATTTTAAAACCAGGGAACCTTGCCAGGACTCCTTTAGTGATGATATGTCTTCTTTTCAGCCGACAACGCCCTTTGCGGGTTTTCGCTAATCGACCTCTCTCATTTCTCTTCTCACCATCGCCTGATAGTGCTCTTTACGAGTTTTCACCAAATGGACTCTCTCATTTTCAAATTCTATACTCACCATCGCCTTATGGTGCCCGAAGGTTTTCACCGATAAGACTCTCTCATTTTATTTCTCTCAATCAAATTCCAACAATGTTGTTTTCAATTCCTATGCCTCTACCAATTGATCAGAAGGACTTGTACAAGGTTTGGGGTAAAAGAATTTTGGATGGAAGTACAACTTTGAGACCATTTTGGTGGACTCATGGCCGAACCATTATATCATCTGCCCTAGTTTCAACTTTTGGGGGAATTGGGATTTTTGTTTTGATGTGACTGAACCCCAGAGAGAGGCTGCCTACGTATCCTTTCGGAATCAAGTCAAACGTAGTTCAGGAAAAATATTTTGTTTTTTTTGTTTTGTTTTGTTTTTCTTTTCTTTTCTTTTCTTTTCTTTTCTTTTCTTTTCTTTTCTTTTCTTTTCTTTTCTTTTTCTTTTTCTTTTCTTTTCTTTTCTTTTCTTTTCTTTTCTTTTTCTTTTTCTTTTTCTTTTTCTTTTTCTTTTCTTTTCTTTCTTTTTTTTTTTTGTTTTTTTTTCAATGGTACTTCCGGGTTCCAAAGAGGGTGACCAAAGAAGAGTAACCGGCTCAAAGGGTTTACGAGGGGTTGATAGTGTTTAGATAGTGAGAAGAAAAGCCTTCATCATCTCAATTGCACAAAAACCAACACCGCAGAGAGCCTAGACATAGTACCTTTTTACTGCATCCGCATTCACAGCTGTTTTCGGATCATTTCCTTCAATATCTCCCAAATACAATGCTCCTCTAGGCAATATTTTCCGGATGATGTATGGACCCTTCCAATTAGGAACAAAATTTCCTTTTGCTTCCTAGTGGTGAGGGAGAATGCGTCTTAACACGAGTTGCCCCACTTCAAAATTCTTGGGACGCACTTTCTTGTTGTAGGCGCGGGCCATTCTTTGTTGGTACAACTGCACGTGATAGACTGCGGCCATTCATTTTTCATTAATTAAAGACAACTGTTCCAGCCGAGTCTTGACCCACTCACTGTCCTCAATTTTTGCTTTAACAATTATCCGGAGTGAAGGAATTTCTACCTCTACAGGTTTAACAGCCTCAGTTCTATAGACCAACAAGTATGGGGTTGCTCCTATCGATGTGCGCACTGTGGTACGATATCCAAGTAACGCGAAAGGCAGCTTTTCATGCCATTGCCTGGAGCTTTGTATCATCTTTCTCAAAATCTTCTTGATGTTCTTGTTGGCTGCTTCAACAGCACCGTTGGCTTTGGGTCGATAGGGAGTAGAGTTTCTATGCGTTATCTTGAATTGTTCGCATATCTTTCCAATCAAACGACTATTCAAGTTCGCAGCATTATCGGTAATGATAATTGCAGGAAGGCCAAATCGGCAAATAAGATTAGAATGCACAAAGTCTACCACAGCTTTCTTGGTGACTGACTTAAGAGTGATGGCTTCAACCCACTTCGTGAAGTAGTCAATAGCAACCAGTATGAATCTATGTCCGTTTGAGGCTTTTGGCTCAATTGGTCCTATGACGCCCATGCCCCAAGCAACGAATGGCTAGGGTGCTATCATAGGATGCAGTTCAGTTAGTGGTGCATGAATCAAATCACCGTGCACCTAACACTGACGGCATTTTCGGACAAAGCTGGAGCAGTCCTTCTCCATGGTTATCCAATAATATCCTGCCCGAAGGATTTTCTTTGCCAAAACATACCCATTCATATGAGGTCCGCACACTCCTGCGTGTACTTCGTGCATAATTCTTCCAGCTTCCTCGGTGTCAACACATCTTAACAAATTGAGGTCCAGGGTCCTCTTATACAAGACATCACCACTCAAGAAGAAACCACTTGCATGCCGTCTGATGGTTCTCTTTTGATCTCCAGTAGCTTGCTCAGGGTATTCTTGCATTTTCCAAAACCTTTTAATGTCGTGGTACCATGGCTGGATGGTTGGCTCCACCTTAACCGTGTTACAATAACCATGCTTTTCCTTGATTTGGATCTCCAAAGGATCAATATGGGCATTGCCTGGGTAAGGCAGCATCGAAGCCAGAGTGGCAAGTGCATCAGCTAATTCATTGTGACACCAAGGGATGTACCTGAATTATATCGACTTGAACAGCTTGCTGAGATCTTCCACATGTTACCGATAGGGAATAAGCTTAACATCTCGAGTCTCCCACTCTCTCTGGGCTTGCCGTATAATCAGATCAGAATCCCCCATGATTAATAACTCTTTGACGTCTTGGTCAATTACCATGTTCATGCCCATGATGCAGCTTCATACTCAGCAGTATTGTTCGTGCAGAAGAACCGAAGAGTTGCCGTAGCTGGGTGTGCTGACCAGTGGGTGAGATCAAGATTTCCCCAATCCTATACCTCTAACATTTACTGCTTTGTCAAAGAACATTTTCCAAGCATGAGTGTCCTCAGAGATTGCTTCTATTGAATTTACCTCCTCATCTGGGAAGTATGTGCTCAACGGTTGGTATTCCTCGTCAACCGGGTTTTCAGCCAAATGATTTGCCAACGCCTGGGATTTCATTGTCATGCGAGTGACATAGACTATGTCAAATTCAGTGAGCAAGATTTGCCATTTTGCTAGTCTCCCAGTGGGCATCGATTTCTGGAATATGTACTTCAAAGGATCCAACCTGGTTATGAGGTAGGGAGTGTGGGCTTGAAGATAATGTCTCAGCTTTTGAGCGACCCACGTCAAAGCACAGCATGTTCTCTCCAACAGAGTGTATTTAGCTTCATAACTGGTGAACTTCTTGCTCAAGTAATAGATTGCCTGCTCTTTCTTTCCAGTTACATCGTGTTGCCCGAGGACACAGCCGAAAGAATTTTCCAATACTGTCAGATACAAGAAAAGAGGTCTCCCTGGCTCTGGTGGGACCAAGACTGGAGGATTTGACATATATTCTTTAATCTTGTCGAAGGCTTCTTGACATTCATCCATCCACTTGATTGCTGCGTCTTTCTTCAACAACTTGAATATGGACTCACATGTGGAAGTCAATTGTGCATTGAACCGGCTTATATAGTTTAATCTGCCCAACAAGCTCATCACATCCTTCTTAGTTCTTGGACGAGGAAAATCCCGGATAGACTTTATGTTTGTTTGGTCTAACTCGATACCTCTCCTACTAACTACGAAGCCCAGAAGCTTGCCCGACGGAACTCCAAATGCACATTTAGCCGGGTTCAGCTTTAGATCATACTTGCGCAATCATTCAAAGAACTTTCTCAAATCTCGAACATGGTCATCCTGAGTTTGGGACTTGATGATTATGTCGTCTACATACACCTCTATCTCTTGATGCATCATATAATGGAAAATGGCAGTCATGGACCTCATATAGGTCGCTCCAGCATTCTTCGGCCCAAATGGCATAACCCGGTAACAATATGTACCCCAGGGTGTGGTGAAGGTCATTTTCTCTACATCTTCCTCATCCATCAACACCTGGTGATATCCTGCGTAGCAATCCACAAAGGACTGTATCTCATGTTTAGCACAGTTATCAATAAGGATGTGGATGCTAGGCAAAGGGAAATTGTCTTTGGTACTTGCCTTATTGAAATCTCTATAGTCCACACACACCCGGGTCTTCCCATCTTTTTTTGGAACTGGGACTACATTGGCCAACCATGTAGTGTACCGAACTACGTGGATTACCCCCGCTTTCAACTGTTTCGTGATTTCTTCTTTGATCTTATCACTGATGTCAGTTTTAAACTTTCTTTGTTTTTGCTGGACTAGAGGGCAATTGGGGTAAATTGGCAACTTATACACCACTAGATCAACACTCAGCCCTGGCATGTCGTCATACGACCAAGCAAACACATCTTTAAACTCAAATAGGAGTTGGATTATTGCATCTCGGGTTTTCTTATCTATGTGAATGCTTATTTTGGTTTCCCGGATTTCCTCAGAAGTTCCCAAGTTAACCGGCTCAGTGTCATTCAAATTTATCTTAGGTTTGTTCTCAAATTGTTCCAATTCTCGATTTATTTCCCTAAAAGCCTCTTTTTCATCATATTCCGGTTCTTGGTTCATTATTTCACAATTAGACAGCGTGTTTGAATCTGGGTATGAAGTCCGCAAGCATGTCATGTTATTTAAAGCCGCATTACTATAACTATAAAGAAGAAATAAAAGAGGAAAATAAAGAAAATCAGAAAAAATAAAGAGAAAATGAACGATGAAATATTGATTTCATTTCTTGGAATTTGGGAAGATAACAGGGTTTACATTGGGAATTTAAAGACAGGAAACTAAAAGAAACATCTGAGTTACACCCTGGAATAACTCGAGATGCAGAAAAAGTAGCAGGATAGGTCTACCGGGACTCCCGCCTGATCGGAAATGGCGTAGCCTTCCAATTTTGAAGGTTGGTGCTTGGTCCCATGTACAACACCTCAGCGGTGCTAGTGCCCTCTCTTGGCTGAACCGTGTGGGTTTCGTAGAGTACTTTTCTCATTGCCCCACATATCTCTTCAATTTCTTTAGACGTGAAAACCTCATTGTCTTCCTCTTCACTGTACTTAGGTTTGACAAAGGTCTCATGCAAATGGGGCAATGGATGTGGCAAGACCCATCCTTCTTTCTTTCTCTCATCTGCCCATTTTACATCATCTGGGGTAAGTTGGAAACCTATCCCGAAGAACTTTTCAATCGTAGGCAAAGTCACCAGCTCAAATATGCCCTGCAGAGACTTTCCAAGTCCTTTTCCTGGCTTGAAACCATGTCTGATCATCTCCTTTGCCACCATGATCGAGGCATTGGACAAGAAAGGTTGAGGGCAAGGGTTTCCTTCCTCATGTTGGTCCACCACCACAACTTCAAATGCTTGGTAGAATATGTGCTCACTACCCTCCCTGGCTTATAAGCATGGGACAGATGGGTCACGATAGATCGATTGTTCATCTTCTCCATGGACCATGATTTTCTGATCCTCCTATTCGAATTTTACCATTTGGTGGAGGGTATAAGGCACAGCTCCAGCGGCATGAATCCAAGGCCTTCCCAGAAGAAAATTATAAGATGTATCCATATCCAGCACTTGGAATGTCACCTCGAAATCTACCGGTCCAATGGTCAAGATTAGGTCGATTTCCCCGATGGTATCTCTTTTGATGTCGTCGAAGACTCTCACACAGACATTGTTGGGATGAATTCTTCCGGTCCCAATTTCCATACGTTTCAGTGTGGAGAGTGGGAAAATATCAACACCCGAGCCTCCGTCTACCAGACTCGCTTAACATCATATCCCTCACACTTGATAGTCAAGTGCACGGCCTTGTTGTGAGCAACTCCCTGTGGAGGCAAGTCATTTTTGCTGAAAGAGATTTGATTGACAACAAAGAATCTTTTCACCATTCTTTCAAGTTGCTCTACCGAAGTTTCAGCCAGCATATAGGCTTCATTTAGAGTTTTCATCAACACCCTTTGATGCTCAGGGGATTTCAACAGCAATGACAGTAAAGATACTTGCTCAGGACATTTTCGCAACTGATCGACCACCTCGTAGTCAGCCATTTTCATCTTTTGAAAGAAGACTTTCGCTTCCTCAGCACTCACAGATTTCTTAGGCAGGAAACGCCTTTTGGTAGCATTGTTTACCTCTTCTATGTTTGAGTACTTTTTGGCGGGAACATTTTCTGGAAGCCCTCCCAGGATTTCTTTCCCTTTATACGTAACCACCGTCTGATGGTAGTTCCATGGTACTGCAGTTGGGTTGGTCACAGGCTTTTGTGGTATGCGTCCAATAACCACTGGCTCACTCAGCCGAGGTGGTTTGATTGTCACCCGCACCACATAGGCTTTCTTGGGTACGTACATTTGTGTTCCCTTTTTCACTTCCAATTTCTTTGGAGGATTCACAATCAGCTTATTTTCTTGACGACCTCGTGGAATATAGAGAAATCCATCCTTGGGAGGTACCGCTTCTTTTCTGGCTCCGCCTTGGTGAATTTGTTTTTCTTATCCCTTTTATATTGCTTTGGGGCAACCTTTGGCTTTCTTTCTGCGTCAGCAATAGCAATGATGGCCTATAATGCCGAATCGAACTCTTTATCCTCGCAGATCATTCCAATCAGAGGTCCATTATTATTGGCTGGCAAAGGATTGTTGGTCACATTTGGGACCTCCTCGTCCCTCAGCACTATCTTCCCCTACTCTATCAAGTCTTCTATGGCTCTCTTCAATATCCAACAGTTTTCCGTATCATGCCCATTAGCTCCTGAGTGATAAGCACATCGGACGCCCCGATGATAGGATGGTGATTCTGGGTTTTGCCTATTTTAGGTATGGGCTGCAGCAAATTCATTTGAACAAGCTTCAGGAACAGACTGGAGTACGGTTCACCGAATGGTGTCAAGTTTGATCTTCTGGGTTGTTCCCGAGGACGGAAGTTATTCTGCGGAGGTCGATAATTATAGTGGTTCTGGTGGGGAGGATGATTTCTTGGGAATGGAGGTTGATTTCTATTGGCATGTGGTTGCGGCCGGCTGAAGGGTTGAGCGTTCATGACCGTATAAGGTGGAGGAGCATAAGCCATATCATGATGAGGGTAGTAATGTTGAGGGGTTCTTTCAGAAAACACAGGTCTAGGAGCCCGATATCTTCTTCCCCCTGATGCTACCATAACCGTTTCCTCTTTCTTTTTACCTTTGGCCATTCCTCCAGACCCACCTTGGATGGCTTAGGAGGTTTCTCTAATGGTCGACTGACTCACAATCCTGCCCGGCCCGTTTTCAAATCGTTCTCTACCATTTCACCAATCTTGATTGCCTCTGCATAAGGTTTACCTATGGACGACATCATGTTCTGGAAGTAGTCTACTTCCTGGGCCTGAAGGAAGACAGTGACCATTTCTACTTCATCCATGGGAGGTTTCACCCTCGATGCATGTTCGCGCAACTTAATAGCATATTTTCTGAAGCTTTCCGAGGGTTTCTTCTTCAAATTTTCCAAGGAGTTCCTGTCTGGTTTCTTCTTCAAAATCTCTGGCAAGATCATCCCAAATGTGCCATCGTGAGACGTCTTGGTCCATATACCACTCTGAGGCAATGCCTACTAAGCTTTCTCCGAAGTAAGCCATCAACAACTCTTCTTTTCCGACTACCCCGTGCAACTAATTACAATACTTTTTCAGGTGAGCAATGGGATTGCCATGCCCGTCATACTTTTTGAACTTTGGCATTTTAAATCCCATGGGTAGGTGCATGTGAGGGAACATGCATAGATCAGTATAGGAAACACTTTTCTGCCCACTTCAGGTTTGCATATTCTTTAAGATCTGCTCAAGGCTCCTCATTCTTTTCGTCATCTCATCTTGTTCAGGGGCTTTGGGAGTTTTATCTTGCCCCGGTGTAAGCTTAAATGGTGGTGGATGAGGGTAAGTGTATGTGCGATATTGAGGAGGATCTGCTTGAAATATGGGATTTTAGAAGGTGAAGGCCGAAGAATCAAAAGCGGGCCTAGGTAGTAAAGGTTGTGTGGTGGCGGAGCATGGTGGAGCGGTAAAAATATTGGGAGCTACTCCTGATGTGAACACCTGGGGGAGTACCTTAGAAGGCGTTCCTATAATATGAGCAGACGGGGTATTTGGATGATTGATGGGGATATTAGAAGTACCCCCCGGTTCTCGGGAACAATTCAGGAAAGCCAGGGATAGCACTTGGAGGCTCCCTGCCATTGGTCCATACATCCCACATCTCCATCATTCGAAGGTGTAATATCCAGTTTTCTTCCGCTGTGGCAGACTCAGAGGCCAGGATCCCTGAGATGGGGCTATCTTCGGTGATGAGAACTGGTGGCAAAGTCATTTCAGATGACAGTTCTGTACTTCCTTTTGATCTGGTGAAATATCGATGCGATGCTAGTTTACCAAAAACCAACCACTGTTTCTAAAACCTAAGTTGAAAGTTTGACAACAACAACGGTTAGTTTGAAACAAGTAACAGATAGGTAACCGCGCATTGGGGTGTGATGTACCTATACAGTTAAATGAGTATCTTCATGTTTACCACGGTTGCATGCGTCATCCCGGCTTTTCTTTCCCGTTTCTTTTCTTTTGATTTCTGCTTCCTTGCTTTTGCTTTCTGGTTTTCTTTGATTTTTCCTCTCCATTTTTCTTTTCTTTCTGGCCTTTCTCTTTTGTGTTTCTTTTCCACTCTGTTTTTACTTTTATTTCCTTCCCTCGTATTTCTTTTTTTTTCTTTTTCTTAGGGTTACGGTCGAATCTTATGGAGATTGCCTACATATCATGACCCCGCATGAATCAGACCAAGCGTAGTTCTTGCAAATAAATGCAAAAATAAGGAAATAATTTTTGGGATTTTTCAATTTTTCATTAATAAAACTTTGATTACAAAGGTACTAGACCATTTGTTTTTCTTAAAAAGGAAAATTACAAAATAGACTCAAAATAACTAAATACAGACTCGATAACTAGGAATACATCAAAGCTTCAAATCCTAGGGCCCGTGGAGCATCATTCGGCATTACCACGGGCCTACGTGCAAGACCCCTTTGTAACTGATCCAAATCTTTCATAACCTGACGAACAAATATCATCACTATAGCAAAGAAAGTGGTACGACCCATTCTTTCGCCGGCTTGACATTTCATGACAATATAATTTGCAATGCCTCTGATTATTTCCCTGATCCGGCCTTTTTCCTGGAGTAGTCGGCTTATCTGCTGGTTACGAGCCTCTAACACATGGGAATCGTGGAAGTGATGGTCTTGCAACATCTTTATTTCTTCCTCCATCTCAGCGATTAGCTTGTAGCATTGTTCCCTCTCAGCTTGAAAGTCCTTGTCCTGCCGGGCTGCCTTATCTTCAAGGGTGTTCATTTTTCTTTTCATATTAGCAATGGTTCCCTCATAATTTCTTTTCATTTGGTGCACAAATTGGGCTTTTTCCTCTGTCGTCTTTGCCCACTGTGCCCGGATTTTTGCCATGTTCCCTTCAGATTTCTCCAACTCTTCCTGATACTCCAAGACTTGCTTCTTCAGCCCTTTTATCAACCTCTCATCGGACCGACTTCTTTCTCGATTTTTAGCGGCTATTTTAATTTGTTGGATTTGAGCCTTGAGAGCTTCATTATCTTGGGGCAGTTTCTTTTTGTCACCTTCATCGGCTACGACTTGCAAGCAGTTTTCAAACCGGAGATCCTGAACCTATTTTTCCAATGCTCCTATTCGGGCCCTGTACTCCTTTTCTTTGGCTAACCAATCCCATTGTACCTGGGCCCCATCAGTGAATTATTGTACATGTGGCCTTTTGGTGGGTCTCTCGGGAATTTGAAATCTTTTTCCAAACTAGACCAAGTATTTTGGGTCCACTTCGCCTTTAGCCTGATCCCGCACTATGGTTTTAGGCTCAAGATACCTACATTCATTCAATATTTGTCGGATATTTCCTTCCGAAAATGTAGCTTTTGGTCCTAACTCAATCATTTGTCTGCTCAGGTCTTCGTCACCGTGGACGGTTTGGAATCTTCCCAGTTGCCTCAAGACTCGGTAAGAAGTATAGGGTTGGATACTCCGAATGCCCATTAAAAGAATATAAGGTACTTCTGCCGATGTGTATACCGCGTCAGTAGTGGGAAGCCATCCAAAAGCCCATTCAACTTTATCTGCAGTCAAAGATCTCAAGCATGACAACCAAGCCTCAGTGCCCTCGGGGAACTCAATACCTGTTACCCGGGTTCCAAACTCCTCAATGCAACTTAGCCCGGTTAGGCCATAGTTCATATACCCCGTGCGATGACAAAGGTGCTCCTGTATCCATAGCTGTAGTAATAGATTACAACCCTGAAAGAATTTTACACCCTCTCGGCACATGGTCAAAGCTCGATACATTTCTGCCATAATCAGGGGAACCACCGTGCTATTAGACTTCTTTATGGAAATATCCAACATTCCTACAAGGACAATGTCTATGTGACCGTCTTTTCTTGGACAGATCACGACCCCCAGAAAAGATACCATGAAAGCCGATCCCTGTCGGGCCTCCCATTTATCTTTGTTTCCGGCGTGTGTTAAACCAGTGTTGTACTCCTCAAAACCTTTCGGGTTGCCATATTGGTGGTATAAGAAATGAAGTGTGCAACACCCTTCTGATAGATGTTTATCTTGAATGTCCCGACTAATGCGCAACAAATCCAAGAATCTGTGGAGGGTTACCGGTCTCGGTGCCAATGGATATCCACTCCTGAGGTTCCCGTTGAGACCTGCATATCCCGCAATCTCCTCTAGTGTGGGTGTAAGATCAAAGTCCGAGAACCGGAATACATTACGAGTTGGGTCCTAGAATGGTATCAGTGCTTCAATAATATCCGTTCTTGGTTTAATGTTCAATAGTCCGACGAGGCCACCCAAAACCTTGACCACGGTTTCTCTGCTACCTTTTCCCAAGTCATTCCACCACATGTGGAGCTTCAAAGGGATCTCACTCAGGACTGAGAAGGGTTCAATGTCAGCGGTATTCATCCTGTACATTTATTTAAAGGGGATTTAATGACTTATTTTGACCTAACTGAAAAGTGGCTATTTTTGCAAAAAAAATTATTTAGAAAAACAAGGACTTGGTTTTGCAGATACGGCCTTTCAGCACTTCTGGGAGGAAGATTTTAAGGTTGTGCCCACAAACCATTTAAAAATGACTCGGGGTGGCTGTTCTTGCAAAAATAGCCTTCCATCGACCTTTGGGGACATTCGGCTTATTTTAACAAGAATGGCATCGCCCGACTTATTTATGACGAAAATTAAAATTTTGGCTTTTATTGGGAAATTTTTGCAAAAATGGAGGTTGGACCCGATGAGGGTTGCCTACGTATCTCACATCCAGTGAGAATCAAACCAGCGTAGTTCAGGCAGATTTGTTAAAACCAAATATTTGTTAACATTTTTTTTTTTTCAAATATTTTTCCCTTTTTATTTTAAAAAATCCGACATCATTTCGGTACTATTTGGGCATTGATTTTTCAAAACAAATGGTTACCCTCACTTAGTCCTAACATTGCTATTTTTCTCAATTTTTCTCTCATTACATATAATCCGGTCAACATACAAAGCCGAGCAAATAAATGCGCAAGTAGCACGTAAGATGCATAAGAATGGTCTTTTCATTTCAGGTCACCTGTCCTAAACAGACCCAACCCTTGTGTTGAGTCCCAAAGGTCAAATGCACTTGATGCAAACAAGCGTTCCTACTAGGGATCCGACATGAGGTTTTGTTATACTAGGTTTAAAACCTAGGTTTATTATTCTAGACCTGGCTTACCCGAGCGGACAGCTCGAGCCGAGGTAGCGTACCGAGGATACAGAAGCTCCGCCGGCTTAGCAACTTATCCAAACCTCGTTCTAAATGGAAAAAGACTCTAAATAGAAGAGAAGCTACATGAAGTGCACCCTTCTCCGTGATGTTGAAGACTCAGAGAGAGGAAGGGATTCGTAACAGTTTTATATATACAATTCAACAAATATCAAAGCGGTAAAACATTTAGCACATATAGCATATAGAAAAATCAGACAAAGCCAAATATAACAATTATACTAAGCTCGAATTCTTGAACCCTGAATCGAAATTCTGGGTTCATTTCCCCAGCAGAGTCGCCAGAGCTGTCACACCTCCTATTTTACACACTTACCATGAAGGATAAATGTATATGGGATTTTTTCCATTTAAAGTAACATTATTCGAAATGGGATTATTTATTTATTTCAGAGTCGCCACTTGGGATAGGTTTGGCTTTTGGTGTCCCAAGTCACCAGTTTATCTTGAATCCCAAATCGAGGAAAATTTGACTTCCCGAATGGAGTCTGCGAACCAGAAATTCTGAATAAGGAATTCTGTTGACCCGGGGGAAGGTGTTAGGCACCCCCAAAATCCCGTGGTTCTAGCACGGTCGCTTAAACTATTATAATTGGCTAAAATCTTGTTTTAATACATGTCATCCTATAGTGCAATTTTTGAATTATTTACCGCTTTTAATTAAATTGTTTAAGAAATTGGACGTCATTTAAAACGTGTTTTTGGATCACGTCACATGAAATGCACCCGGATCCGAAACTCATTCTATTCAACGTTTTGGGATTTGGATTTGGGTCACATGAAATGCGCACCCGAATTTAAGAAGGTAATATTATTACAGAATGCGCCTAAAGGAACTAACGTGTTATTAACTTTGCGGGAGGCCATGAAAATTCGCTAAATGGCTCGTCCCGAATTTTAAACATTTTTAAGAAACGTAATTAAAGAAGGCCAACCTAAACATACTATTGTTCACTTACTAAGAATTGTCTCTAGAAGTCCTAATTAATTAGCATCGTTGATGAACCATTACTGAATATTCGAATTAATTTGGGCCCCAAGGTCAAGTCCAAATCCAAACAAAAGAATCTCCATTTTGAAAACTCTTTTAATTCGAATCTGCTACTTATCTTAGAAGGCCTAAATTTGCATTACGTCAACTATTTCAAATATGAATTAAACTTTCAGCCCCTTTGGACTTTGAAACCAGTTCACAAATGAGAGATCTCAATGAGTCTGGATTGAGACCCCAAGGTCTCGCACTGATTATATGACTGGGTCCATGGTTGAGGGAACTGGGCCCAGTATATGTTGGTGTACGAATTTCGGCCGTTAAGCTAATCACTTTTATCTGGGCCTTGCACTTGGACCCAGCGTGACAGGGGCAGAGTCCAGATATGGACTGGATGCATTTAGCAAGCTGGGAGGAGGCTTTGGGCTTTGGCTGAAGCCAATCCCAATGACTAACCTAAAGAACACTTAACGGATTGGGCAAAAAGGGGAAAAAACTGAGTATCAGCATAAGCATTATTAATTCAAACTGGCTTTGACTAAGCATCTGTACTGATTATTTGACCAAAACGTGAAACATTAAGCATGATTTAAACTCAGATTCAATTTATAAACCTATGTCAGGCTGTAGTTTTAGTTTCAACTAGCAACACAACTTAAAATTTGGAGGAAGACTTGATGTGGCACGTTTGAGATAGAACAATCA
>MU703215.1:41524-63907 GCA_026770625.1 Nicotiana glauca
CGTCACCATGCCTATACATCGTACTCGATCACATAGCAATTAGCAACAAGACTCAACTCCTATTCCCTCAAGCTAGGGTTAAACCAAACACTTACCTCAAAGCCTTGAAATCCACTTAATCCTCAACTATAGCTTTACCCCGCGGTTCCACCTCCAATTCGCTCGAAAATAATCACAAATTGTTCAATTACTTTAATAAACACTATATGAATCAATTTGAATGCATAAAAATGGTTTTCCCAAGTTTTTCCCAAAAATTCCAAAAACAGCCTCAGGCCCACGTGGTCAGAACCCGAGGTTCGGACCAAAATCCGGTTACCCATTCCCCCACGATCTCAAATATGTAATTTGTTTTAAAATCGGACCTCAAATCGAGGTCCAACTCCCCAATTTATAGAAAACCTAGGTTTTACCCAAAAACACCAATTTCACCCATGAAAATCCTTGATTTCAAGTGGAAAACATGTTTAATGATGTTAAAGATTGAAAGAATCGAGTAAAAATCAACTTACAATTGATTTGGGATGAAGTTTGCTCTTGAAAAATCGCATATGGTGTTTGGGTTTTGAAAGAATGGTGAAAAGTGATGAAATTTCGACTTAAGTATAAAATTTGCTGGGCTGCGGATATGGGAAATGCGAACCTTGGTTCGCAATTGCGAACCAAACAGGGCTGGGAATTGTGACATTTTAGTTCGCATTTGCGAACACTGGGCCTAAGTGCAGACTTTGCATTTGTGAAGTACTGATCGCATTTGCGGGCACTGTGATCGCATTTGCGACTAGTGCCTGGAAATTCCCTTACTCGCATTTGCGAGAAATTTATTCGTATTTGCGATCCCAAGCCAAATCCCCAGACTTCGCATTTGCAAAGTAGTGATCGCATTTGCGATCTTGCCCGGATTTCCCCTTCTTCGCATTTGCGATGGAAATTCGCATTTGCGAGCCCCGCATTTGCGAGAATCCCTTCGCAAATGCGATGCCAACAGACCTGACCTACAATTATTTTTCAAAGTTCAAAAATGCAACTCGACACCTATCTAAAACTCACCCGAGCCCTCGGGGCTCCAAACTAAACATGCACACAACCTCAAAAATATCATACGGACTTACTCGTGCGATCAAATCGCCAAAATAACATCATTTACATAGAGTCAAGCCTCAAAACACATGATTTTTCTTCTAAACTTCATGAACTTTCAAACTTGGAACTTATAGTCCGAAACACGTCAAATGACGTCCGATTTCGACCAAACTTCACAGAAAGCGCTTAAACAATATATAAGACTTGTACCGGGTGTCGGAACCAAAATACGAGCCCGATACCCTAGTCTTTTAATCAATTTTTATTTCCTTTTTCCTTAACAATTTTAGAAAAACAATTTAAAAGAAAAATTCTTTTACCAGGGTTCTAGACCTCGGATTTCGACTCCGGGCACATGCCCGAGTCCCATATTTTTCTACGGACCCTCCGAGACCGTCAAATCACGGGTCCGGGTCCGTTTACCAAAGATGTTAACCGAAGTCAACTTTAATCATATTAATATCAAAATTCTTCAAATTTTTTATAGATTTCACATATTTTGACATAAAAGCTTTCTGGCCACGCGCCCGGACTGCACACGCAAATCGAGACAAGTAAAAATAAGGTTTTTGAGGCCTCGGAAGCACGGAACGTGTAAGGAAACAGGTGATGACCTTTTGGGTCGTCAGATCCTCCACCTCTAAAACAACCGTTCATCCTCGAACGGACAAAAGAAAGAAGTACCTGAGTCGGGGAACAGATGTGGATAACGGCCCCGCATATCAGACTCAGACTCCCAGGTCGAGGCCTCAGAGGGCTGACCTCTCTACTGAACACGAACAGGGAGAAAAATCCTAGATCTCAACTGACGAACCTGCCGGTCTAGAATAGGTACCTGCTCCTCCTCATAAGATAACTCCTTGTCCAACTGGACAGTTCTGAAGTCTAACAGATGGGTAGGATCGCCGTGATACCTCCGAAGCATAGACACATGAAAAACTGGATGCACGGCTGATAAGCCAGGTGGAAATGCAAGTCTATAAGCCACCTCTCCTACTCGATCAAGAATCTCAAGCGGACCAATGTACCTAGGGCTGAGCTTGCCCTTCGTTCCGAACCTCATCACACCCTTCATAGGCAATACCCGGAGTAATACCTGCTCACCTACCATAAAAGCCACATCTCGGAACTTACGCTCCGTATAATTCTTTTGCCGCGACTGAGCTGAACGAAGCCTGTCCTGAATGATCTTGACCTTATCTAAGGCCTTCTGAACTAAGTCTGTACCCAATAACCGAGCCTCTCCCAGCTCAAACCATCCGACTGGAGACCGACATCCCCTACCATACAACGTCTCATACGAAGCCTTCTGAATGTTGGACTGGTAGCTGTTGTTGTAGGCAAACTCTGCTAAAGGCAAAAATTGGTCCCACGAGCCTCCAAAATCAATGACACAAGCCCGGAGCATATCCTCCAATATCTAAATAGTCCTCTCGGACTGGCCGTCCGTCTGAGGATGGAACGTTGTGCTCAACTGAACCCGGGTGCCTAACTCTTGCTGAACCGCTCTCCAGAAGCGCGAGGTAAACTGTGTACCCCGATCTGAAATGATGGATACCGATACACCATGAAGGCGAACAATCTCCCGGATATAAATCTTCGCTAACCACACGGATGAATAGGAGACTGCTACTGGAATGAAGTGTGCTGACTTGGTCAGCCTATCAACAATGACCTAAATAGCATCAAACTTCTTCCGAGTCAACGGAAGTCCAGTAATGAAATCCATGGTAATCCTCTCCCACTTCGACTCGGGGAGCTCAATCCTCTGAAACAACCCACCAGGCCTCTGATGCTTATATTTGACCTGCTGATAATCCAAACACTGAGCCATATACGCAACAATATCCTTCTTCATTCTATGCAACCAACAATGCTGTCGCAAGTCCTGATACATCTTCGCGGTACCCGGGTGAATAGAATATCGGGAACTAAGAGACTCCGCTAAGATCAACTCTCGAATCCCATCAACATTGGTCACACAAACTCATCCCTGCAATCTCAACATACCATCATCATCTAAGGTCACCTTCGTGGCACCTCCATGCAGCACCGTGTCTCTCATGACACACAAATAGGGATCATCAAACTACCAATCACGGATACGCTCCAATAGAGAAGAACGAGTGACCGTGCAAGCCAATACCCTGTTGGGCTCAGAAATATCTAATCTTACGAATCGATTGGCCAAGGACTGAACATCTAAAGCAAGCGGCCTCTGGCTGACCAGGATATAAGCAAGACTACCCATGCTGGCGGACTTCCTATTCAATGCATCGGCCACCACATTGGCCTTACCCGGGTGATATAAGATAGTAACATCATAGTCTTTCAACAACTCTAGCCATCTCCTCTGTCTCACATTCAACTCCTTCTGCTTGAACAGGTACTGAAGGCTCTTGTGATCCGTGTACACCTCACACGTCACACCATATAGGTAATGCCTCCAAATTTTCAAAGCATGAACAACCGCTGCCAACTCTAGATCATGAACCGGATAATTCTTCTCATGGATCTTCAACTGCCTCGAAGCATAGGCAATGACTTTGCCATCCTGCATCAATACTGCTCCCAGCCCAATACGGGGAGCATCACAATAGACTGTGTAAGGCCCTGAACCCGTGGGCAAAACCAACATCGATGTCGTAGTCAGAGCTGTCTTGAGTTTCTGAAAGCTCGCCTCACACTCATCTGACCACCTAAACTGGGCACCCTTCTAGGTCAATCTGGTCATCGGGGCTGCAATAGATGAAAATCCCTCTACGTACCGACGGTAATACCCTGCTAACCACAAGAAACTCCGAATCTCGATCACTGAAGCTGGTCGAGGCCAATTTTTGACTACCTCAATCTTCTTCGGGTCCACCTGAATACCCTCTGTTGATACAATATGACCCAGAAATGCAACCGAACTCAACCAGAACTCGCACTTCGAAAACTTAGTGTATAACTAACTATCCTTCAGAGTCCGGAGAACCACTCTGAGGTGCTGCTCGTGCTCTTCCTGGCTGCAGGAGTACACCAGAATATCATTAATAAAGACTATCACATATAAGTCTAGATATGGCCTGAACACTCGGTTCATCAACTCCATAAATGCTGCTAGGGCATTGGTCAACCCAAATGACATGACTAAGAACTCGTAGTTCCCATACCGAGTGCAGAATGCTATCTTAGGGACGTCAGATGCCCTAATCCTCAGTTGATGGTAGCCAGATCTCAAGTCTATCTTTGAGAACATCTTTGCTCCCTGAAGCTGGTCAAACAAGTCATCAATTCTCGATAATGGATACTTGTTCTTTATCGTCACCTTGTTCAATTGCCGGTAATCCATACACATCCGTATCGAACCATCCTTCTTCTTCACGAATAACACCGGCGCACCCCAAGGAGAAACACAAGGCCTGATAAAACCTTTCTCTAGTAAATCCTGCAACTGGTCCTTTAAATCCTTTAACTCTGGCGGGGCCATGCGATAAGGCGGCAACCCTACTGGTCTGGCTAAACAGTAATCCCTCCACCAAGTCTTGGCGGATCCAGATAGACGAAAAGACGCAAAATCAACTCCATTGGACTCTGCAATGCCCTTGTTCCGAAGAACATCGTGGCAGTTATATAAGAAATCCTGGGGGTCCTCAGAAGAAGCTTCGTTGAATGTAGAAGTGAAGAGCTTGGTGAACCTGTCCAGCCTCCACAAAGCATCTGTGGACATAGCCGCTCCATCACCGGCCTGTGCAACTACCTCCGGCTGAATTTCCACAGCTGGCTGAACTGGTGGAATCTAAGCCTAGGGAGCTACCTGCTCCGGAGTACGTGCAGCAGGAGTCTGGGCCCCTCCTCCAGTCTGGGAAGTGGCTGGTGCTACAGGAAGCAATCCTGCTCGGGTAACACTCTCCATGAGGCCAACCAACCGGACCAAGGCGTCCTGAAGAACTGGGGTAGCAATAAACCCCTCTAGGACCTGAGCTGGGCCTACCAAAACTATCTGGGCTGGGGCCGGAACCTCCTCGTCAAGGTCAACCTGAGGCTCTGCCACTGGTGCTGCTACTGGTGGCTGGGCTCGGCCCCTACCTCGGCCCCTAGCATGGCCACGTCCTCTGCCCCTAGCAGGAGCTGCCTGGGGCTTGGACTACAGATCGGTGGATGAGGAAGCGCGTGTTCTCTCCATCTGCGAAAGAACAGAGTAGAAATTCAATCAGCATTTGAGAAACCAAATCGCACGACAAGAAAGAACAAATGAGAGATTTTTTTTCCTAACTCAATAGACTCTGGGGGACAAGTACAGACGTCTCCGTACCTACCCCTCAGACTCTACTAAGTTTGTCCGTGAGTTGTGAGACCTATGTAACCTAGTTCTCAGATACCAACTTATCACGACCCGAATTTCCCACCATCAGAGTCGTAATGGCGCCTACTCGTGGTAGCTAGGCAAGCCAACTTAACTACTTTTTCCATTCTAAATAATTTTTTTTTTCAACAGTTTATAGCATCAATATAGAACATTAAATCTAATAGGGACTATAGCGGAAGTCTGTCTGATAAATAAGAATCAAAACATGGAACAATCAAATATAGCCTCTACGCACGATTTTGTGTCACATTACTCACGAACTAATAAAGAAATACTAAATGAAATGGTCTGAAAGAAATATATAAGCTGTCTGTCTCGAAAACAATGAGGCAACAGTCTTAAAGAAAACATAAAGAAGAGACATCGGGCCTGCGGACGCCTACAAGGCTACCTCAGTCTCGTGAAAATGAAAACTTACTCCCGCACTAATGTTGTTGCAGCTCCTCAAAGCCTGGACTTGTGCAAAATGCACAGAAGTGTATCATCAGCACAACCGACCCCATGAGCTGGTAAGTGTCTAGCCTAACCCCGGCGAAGTAGTGAAGAGGCTAGAGTGGACACCACATAAACCTGTGCAGTTATAAAAAAAATACAACGGAACATCAAATACAAGGCAATTAACAACATGGGATGGGGAGACATACTATGGAGAGGTACAATATCAACTATAATCCCAAGTAACAAACTAGAACAGCTTAGATTCACAATGAACAAGGAATCAATACTCAATACAAACACATGGTATCAATAACTGTTGCAGCGTGCAACCCGCTCCACAATTATCACTGTTGCGATGTGCAACCCGACCCATACCTTTTATCAGGTATCACTATTGCAGCGCGCAACACGACCCTCATATATCATTGTTTCGGTGCGCAACCCGATCCTCAATATTATTGTTGCGGCGTGCAACCCGCTCCTCAATATCATTTAACAGTCTGACTCCTCAAACAACAGTCACAATTATGGGACATAACAATAAGCAAACATTTGACAAAAATCCCAGCAAGGAAGAGAAACCAACAAGTTCAACCAAACGTCTCGGCAAGGGAATAATCAACACGTTTTCTCTTTCTTACTTTTCTTATCTGATAATTCACTCTATCCTTTTTTAGCCAATGCTCCAAAGAATCAAGTTATTTCGTATACTTTCAATATTCATATCACAACTCGAGCGAATGCTCCTAGGAATCAAATGATCCTATCACCGTTCACATGTTATTCACAACATATAGAAATTCTCCAATAGATATGAAGTTCACAACCAATTCATGATAATCACATTATAAGGACTCACGGTCGTTCTAGACACCAATGTATAGCTATTCGTCACCATGCCTATACATCGTACTTGATCGCATAACAATTAGCAACATGACTCAACTCCTATTCCCTCAAGCTAAGGTTAAACCAAACACTTACCTCAAAGCCTTGAAATCCACTTAATCCTCAACTATAGCTTTACCTCGCGGTTCCACCTCCAATTCGCTCGAATCTAATCACAAATTGTTCAATTACTTTAATAAACATTATATGAATCAATTTGAGTGCATAAAAATGATTTTCCCAAGTTTTTTTCAAAAATTCCAAATATGCCCTCAGGCCCACGTGGTCAGAACCCGAGGTTCGGACCAAAATCCGGTTACCCATTCCCCCACGAACTCAAATATTTAATTTGTTTTGAAATCGGACCTCAAATCGAGGTCCAACTCCCCAATTTATAGAAAACCTAGGTTCTACCCAAAACCCCCAATTTCACCCATGAAAATCTTTGATTTCAAGTGGAAAATATGTTTAATGATGTTAAAGATTGAAAGAATCGAGTAAAAATCAACTTACAATTAATTTGGGATGAATTTTGCTCTTGAAAAATCGCCTATGGTGTTTGGGTTTTGAAAGAATGGTGAAAAGTGGTGAAATTTCGACTAAGTATTAAATTTGCTGGGCTGCGGATATGGGAATTGCGAACCTTGGTTCGCAATTGCGAATGAAATAGGGCTGGGAATTGCGACATTTTAGTTCGCATTTGCGAACACTGGGCCTAAGTGCATACTTCGCATTTGCAAAGTAGTGATCGCATTTGCGAGCTCGGATTTCCCCTTCTTCGCATTTGCGATGGAAATTCGCATTTGCCAGCCCCGCATTTGCGAGAATCCATTCGCAAATGCGATGCCAACAGACCTGACCTGCAATTATTTTTCAAAGTTCAAAAATGCAACTCGACACCTATCCAAAACTCACCCGAGCCCTCGGGGCTCCAAACCAAACATGCACACAACCTCAAAAACATCCTACGGACTTACTCGTGCTATCAAATCGCCAAAATAACATCATTTACATAGAATCAAGCCTCAAAACACATGATTTTTCTTCTAAACTTTATGAACTTTCAAACTTGGAACTTATAGTCCGAAACATGTCAAACGACGTTCGATTTCGACCAAACTTCACAGAAAGCGCTTAAACAATATATAAGACTTGTACCGAGCGTCGGAACCAAAATACGAGCCCGATACTCTAGTCTTTTAATCAATTTTTATTTCCTTTTTCCTTAACAATTTCAGAAAAACAATTTAACAGAAAAATTCTTTTACCCGAGTTCTAGACCTCGGATTTCGACTCCGAGCACATGCCCGAGTCCTATATTTTTCTACGGATCCTCCGGGACCGTCAAATCACGGGTCCGGGTTCGTTTACCAAAAATATTGACCAAAGTCAACTTTAATCATACTAATATCAAAATTCTTCAAATTTTTCACATATTTCGACATAAAAGCATTCCGGCCACGCGCCCGGACTGCGCATGCAAATCGAGACAAGGAAAAATAAGGTTTTCGAGGCCTCGGAAGTACGGAACGAGTGAGGAAACAGGTGATGACCCTTTGGGTCGTCACATAAGGTCAAATTATCAGTAACAAATCATGAGTTACTCAATCAAAACCAAACCCAGAATCAAACCAATAGCACAATAAAGAGGGATCGGCGGGGCTTATGCCTTCAATCAAATTTTGAGCAATCCGCACCTTTGTTTGCTTCAACATTTGAGTTCATTTCTTTTGTTCTTTTCTTCTTTTCTTTATTCTGGATTGAGACTTATTCCGTCGGTTGTCTCGCATCCTGTGCCTCGAGGTCAAACCTGCTTAAGACACCAAAACAAACAAACGAACGAAATTTTCTGCCCCAGTTTTCACTAGGAAAATTTTGTGAGTTAGTTGTGACACATGTCTAAGCAATAGAATCAGGATTGTGTCTCCTTGGGAAAGAAGCCAGGTTATGCCGGGAAACGGTCGGGTTATGCCGGAAAATAAAAAGGTCCTCGGGGTATGCCGGGGATTGAAGGAAAAAGGTTCTTTGGGTTATGCCAGGGAAGTCCACGGGTTTTGCCGGGATTGAAAGAAAAGGGCTCCTTGGGTTATGCCAGGGAGGTCCACGGGTTATGTCGGGATTGAAAGAAAAAGGCCTCGTTGGGTTATGCCAGGGAGATCCACTGGTTATGCCGGGATTGAAAGAAAAAGGCTCCTTGGGTTATGCCAGGGAGATCCGTATGATATGCTGAGATTGAAAGAAAAAGGCTCCTAGGGTTATGCTAGAGAGATCCACGGGTTATGCCGGGATTGAAAGAAAAGGGCTCATTGAGTTATGCCAGGGAGATCCACGGGTTATGCCGGGATTGAAAAAGAAAGGCTCCTTGGGTTATGTCAGGGAGAACAATGGGTTATGCCGGGATTGAAAGAAAAGGGCTCCTTGGGTTATGCCAGGGAGGTCCACGGGTTATGCCAGGATTGAAAAAGAAAGGCTCCTTGGGTTATGCCATGGAGGTTCATGGGTTATGCCGGGATTTGAAAGAAAAAGGCTCCTTGGGTTATGCCAGGGAGATCCACGGGTTATGCCAGGATTGAAAGAAAAAGGCTCCTTGGGTTATGCCAGGGAGATCCACGGGTTATGTCGGGATTGAAAGAAAATGGCTCCTTGGGTTATGCTAGGGAGGTCCACGGGTTATGTCGGGATTGAAAGAAAAATGCTCCTTGGGTTATGCGAGAGAGGTCCACATGTAATGCTGGGATTGAAAGAAAAAAGCTTGTTGGGCTATGCTAGGGAGGTCCACGGGTTATGCCGGGATATCTAAGGAATAGGGGCCCTACGCTACCCTTTTTTTTTCTTTTGGATTTTTTCATTTTCACTTCTTCTTCTTTCTTTCTTATTCTTTTTCTTTTCTTCTTATTTTTCTTTCTTTTTATTTTTTCTTCCTTTTATTTAGTAAAACGCATGAAAGAATTTAGGGAGAAACTTCCCTTTATGGTCGGTTCCTGGCTGCAAAGCTGTCTCAGCATTTGTGCATTTCTTTTCTCTTTTGGGTTGCACCCGCTTCTTGCGTGGTTGATTTGAGTTACACATGTTTTAACTTTCAACAAAGAACAATTTATTAGTTTGAAACGGTGGTTGGTTTTGTGGCCTTGATCATCCCCATTGCTTGATCCCGGCCCAGTTTTCGTTGAAAACTTTACTGCTTGCTGGCTTTGAGGGTGAATCTCTTTTCAAAATCGCCCAAAAAGCTCCAAGGTCGAAGGCAACAATGGTGAAATAACCCAAAATCGCGAAAATAAAATA
The DNA here is from genome assembly GCA_026770625.1 of Nicotiana glauca. Classification (NCBI taxonomy): domain Eukaryota; kingdom Viridiplantae; phylum Streptophyta; class Magnoliopsida; order Solanales; family Solanaceae; genus Nicotiana; species Nicotiana glauca. The sequence goes on from MU703215.1 coordinate 51,567, forward strand.
TCATATAAGGTCTGCCCAGGCCTTTCTACATCTGCGGTCAAAAATCCGCTTCTGCGGTACCGCATTTGCGGTCAAAGCTCCGTTTCTGCGGAAATTCATTAATCCAGCCCAAACTGCATCTGCGATCCACTTGTCGCATCTGCGACTCCATAGGTGCGGGTCCTCTACCGTATCTGCGGTCCCAGACATTTCCTTCCAAAACCGCTTATGCAGTTATTCTCACGCATCTGCAACGCCACAAAAACACCAGAAGCAGCAAATCTGAAGCTACAACAAATCTCCAATCTCTATGTTTACCATCCGAAATCACCCCGAGGCCCCCGGTACCTCAACCAAAAGCACCAACACATCCTACAACCTTATTCAAACTTGTTCCAATCATGATGACTCGCCCGCGTTGGCTCGACCTTTTCACTTTATTCTGCTCTTAAGACCTTTGTCTTTGACTTTCTTTCTTCTTCAATGTCTTTGCTTTGAAACATCCATATTCATGGTCATTCAGGATTGGCCTGACGCACCCACTAAGGTTAGGTATTTTCTTTGGCTTTTGCCAGGCAACGCTCTATAAAACTAGTCCTGCCACCTTTTCTTTGTAATAGTCTCAAAATCAAAGTTAGACCAAAACTGATTCAAAGACGAAGCACACAAAAAGCAAGCATATGAGTTTAAAGAGAAGTGTCCCTTTCTGGGGAAAAGAAGGACTTATCTGGGGGTGCACGCTAACTTCAAATGGACATGACATGCTTCTTGGACTGGATGCCTGACCCAAACAAACTTTCCAGCTTCTCCTGAACCCATTGATCTGTATTTCAAAACTAGGGAACCTTGCCAGGACTCCTTTAGTAGTAAGATGTCTTCTTTTCGACCGACAGCGCCCTTTATGGGTTTTCGCTAATCGACCTCTCTAATTTCTCTTCTCACCGTCGCCCGATAGTGCTCTTTACGAGTTTTCACCAAATGGACTCTCTCATTTTCAAATTCTTTACTCACCATCGCCTTATGGTTCCCGAAGGTTTTCACCGATAAGACTCTCTCATTTTATTTCTCTCAATCAAATTCCAACAATGTTGTTTTCAATTCCCATGCCTCTGCCAATTGATCAGAAGGACTTGGACAAGGTTTGGGGTAAAAGAATTTTGGATGGAAGTACAACTTTGGAACTATTTTGGCGGACTCATGGCCGAACCATTATATCATCTACCCCAGTTTCAACTTTTGGGGGAATTGGAATTTTTGTTTTGGTGTGACTGAACCCCAGAGAGAGGCTGCCTACGTATCCTTTCGGAATTAAGTCAAACGTAGTTCAGGGAAAATACTTTGTTTTTTTGTTTTTGTTTTGTTTTGTTTTTCTTTTCTTTTCTTTTTCTTTTTCTTTTTCTTTTCTTTTCTTTTCTTTTCTTTTCTTTTTCTTTTTCTTTTTATTTTCTTTTCTTTCTTTTTTTTTTTGTTTTTTTTGTTTTTTTTTTCAATGGTACTTTCAGGTTCCAAAGTGTGTGACCAAAGAAGAGTAACCAGCTCAAAGGGTTTACGAGGGGTTGATAGTGTTTGGATAGCGAGAAGAAAAGCCTTCGTCATCTCAATTGCACAAAAACCAACACCGTAGAGAGCCTAGACATAGTACCTTTTTACTGCATCTGCATTCACAGCTGTTTCGGGATCATTTCCTTCAATATCTCCCAAATACAATGCTCCTCTCGGCAATATTTTTTGGATGATGTATGGACCCTTCCAATTAGGAGCGAATTTTCCTTTTGCTTCCTGGTGGTGAGAGAGAATGCGTCTTAACACGACTTGCCCCACTTCAAAATTTCTGGGACACACTTTCTTGTTGGAGGCGCGGGCCACTCTTTGTTGGTACAACTGCCCGTGACAGACTGCGGTCATTCGTTTTTCATCGATTAAAGACAACTGTTCCAGCCGAGTCTTGACCCACTCACTGTCCTTAATTTTTGCTTCAAAGATTATCCGGAGTGAAGGGATTTCTACCTCTACAGGTATAACAGCCTCAGTTCCATAGACCAACAAGTATGGGGTTGGTCCTACCGATGTGCGCACTGTGGTACGATATCCAAGTAACGCGAAAGGTAGCTTTTCGTGCCATTGCCTGGAGCTTTGAATCATCTTTCTCAAAATCTTTTTGATGTTCTTGTTGGCTTCTTCAACAGAATTGTTGGCTTTGGGTCGATAGGGAGTAGAGTTTTTATGCATTATCTTGAATTGTTCGCATATCTCTCCCATCAAACGGCTATTCAAGTTCGCAGCATTGTCGGTAATGATAGTTGCAGCAAGGCCAAAGCGGCAAATAAGATTAGAATGCACAAAGTCTAATGGAGCTTTCTTGGTGACTGACTTAAGAGTGATGGCTTCAAGCTACTTCGTGAAGTAGTCAATACCAACCAGTATGAAAAAACAAACCCATTCCTATGAGGTCCGGACACTCATGCGTGTACTTCGTGCATAATTCTTTCAGATTCCTCGGCGTCAACACATCTTAACAAATTGAGGTCCGGGGTCCTCTTATACAAGACATCACCACTCAAGAAGAAACCACTTGCATGTCGTCTGATGGTTCTCTTTTGATATCTAGTAGCTTGTTCAGGGTATTCTTGCGTTTTCCAAAACCTTTTAATGTCGTAGTACCATGGCTGGATGGTTGGCTCCGCCTCAACCGTGTTACAATAACCATGTTTTTCCTTGATTTAGATCTCCAAATGATCAATATGGGCATTGCCTATGTAAGGCAGCATCGAAGCCAGAGTGGCAAGTGCATCAGCTAATTCATTGTGACACCGAGGGATGTACCTGAATTCTATCGACTTGAACCGCTTCCTGAGATCTTCCACATGTTGCCGATAGGGAATAAGCTTAACATCTCGAGTCTCCCACTCTCCCTGGGCTTGCCGGATAATCATATCAGAATCCCCCATGATTAATAACTCTTCGACGTCTTGGTCAATTGCTATGTTTATGCCCATGATGCAGGCTTCATACTCAGCAGTATTGTTTGTGCAGAAGAACGGAAGAGTGGCCGTAGTCGGGTAGTGCTGACCAGTGGGTGAGATCAAGATTGCCCCAATTCCTACACCTCTAGCATTTACTGCTCCGTCAAAGAACATTTTCCAAGTACGAGTGTCCTCAAAGATGCTTCTATTGAATTTACCTACTTATCTGGGAAGTATGTGCTCAACGGTTGGTATTCCTTGTCAACTGGGTTTTCAGCCAAATGATCTGCCAAAACCTGGGCTTTCATTGTCGTGCGAGTGACATAGACTATGTCAAATTCAGTGAGCAAGATTTACCATTTTGCTAGTCTCCCAGTGGGCATCGGTTTCTGGAATATGTACTTCAAAGGATCCAACCTGGTTATGAGGTAGGTAGTGTGGGCTTGAAGATAATGTCTCAGTTTTTTAGCGACCCGCGTCAAAGCACATCATGTTCTCTCCAACATATTGTATTTAGCTTCATAACTAGTGAACTTCTTGCTCAAGTAATAGATTGCCTGCTCTTTCTTTCCAGTTACATCGTGTTGCCCGAGGACACAGCCGAAAGAATTTTCCAATACCGTCAGATACAAGAAAAGAGGTCTCCCTGGCTCTGGTGGGACCAAGACTGGAGGATTTGACATATATTCTTTAATCTTGTCGAAGGCTTCTTGACATTCATCCATCCACTTGACTGCTGCGTCTTTCTTTAACAACTTGAATATGGGCTCACATGTGGAAGTCAATTGCGCATTGAACCGGCTTATATAGTTTAATCTGCCCAACAAGCTCGTTACATCCTTCTTAGTTCTTGGACGAGGAAAATCCCGGATAGACTTTATCTTTGTTTGGTCTAACTCGATACCTCTCCTACTAACTACGAAGCCCAGAAGCTTGCCCGACGGAACTCCAAATACACATTTAGCCGGGTTCAGCTTCAGATCATACTTGCGCAATCGTTCAAAGAACTTTCTCAAATCTCGAACGTGGTCATCCTGAGTTCGGGACTTGATGATTACGTCATCCACATACACCTCTATCTCCTGATGCATCATAACATGGAAAATGGCAGTCATGGCCCTCATATAGGTCGCTCCGGCATTCTTCAGCCCAAATGGCATAACCCAGTAACAGTATGTACCCCAGGGTGTGGTGAAGACCATTTTCTCTGCATCTTCCTTATCCATCATCACCTGGTGATATCCTGCGTAGCAATCCACAAAGGACTGTATCTCATATTTAGCGCAGTTATCAACAAGGATGTGGATGTTAGGCAAAGGGAAATTGTCTTTGGGACGTGCCTTATTGAAATCCCTATAGTCCACACACACTCGGGTCTTCCTATCTTTTTTCGGAACTGGGACTACATTGGCCAACCATGTAGTGTACCGAACTACTCGGATTACCCCCGTTTTCAACTGTTTCGTGATTTCTTCTTTGATCTTATCACTGATGTCAGTTTTTAACTTTCTTTGTTTTTGCTGGACTGGAGGGCAATCGAGGTAAATTAGCAACTTATGCACCACTAGATCAACACTCAGCCCTGGCATGTCGTCATACGACTAAGCAAACATATCTTTAAACTCAAACAGGAGTTGGATTATTGTATATCGGGTTTTCTTATCTGTGTGAATGCTAATTTTGGTTTCCCGGATTTCCTCAGAAGTTCCCAAGTTAATCGGCTCAGTGTCATTCAAATTTGACTTAGGTTTGTTCTCAAATTGTTTCAGTTCTCGATTTATTTCCCTAAAAGCCTCTTCTTCATCATATTCTGGTTCTTGGTTCATTATTTCACAATTAGACAGCGTGTTTGGATCTAGGCATGAAGTCCGCAAGGATGTCATCTTATTTAAAGCTGCATTATTATAACTGAAAAGAAAAAATAAAAGAGGAAAATAAAGAAAATCAGAAAAAATAAAAAGAAAATGAACGATGAAATATTGATTTCATTTCTTAGAATTTGGGGAGATAACAGGGTTTACATTGGGAATTTAAAGACAGGAAACTAAAATAAACATCCGAGTTACACCCTGGAATAACTCGGGATGTAGAAAAAGTAGCACGACAAATCTACCGGGACTCCCGCCAGATCAGAAATGGTGTAGCCCTCAAATTTTGAAGCTCTGTGCTTGGTCCCATGTACAACACCTAAGCGGTGCTTGTGCCCTCTCCTAGCTGAACCATGTGGGTTTCGTAGAGTACTTTTCTCATTGCCCCACATATCTCTTCAATTTCTTCAGCCATGAAAACCTCATCGTCTTCCTCTTCACTGTACTTAGGTTTGACAAAGGTGTCATACAAATGTGGCAATGGCTGTGGCAAGACCCATCCTTCCTTCTTTCTCTCATCTGCCCATTTTACATCATCTGGGGTAAGTTGGAAACCTATCCCGAAGAACTTTTCAGTCGTAGGCAAAGTCACCAGCTCAGATATGCCCTGCAGAGACTTTCCAAGTCCTTTTCCTGGTTTGAAACCATGTCTGATCATCTCCTTTGCCACCATGATCGAGGCATTGGACAAGAAAGGTTGAGGGCAAGGGTTTCCTTCCTCATGCTGATCTGCCACCACAACTTCAAATGCTTGGTAAACTATGTGCTCACTACCCTCCCTAGCTTCTAAGCATGGGACAGATGGATCCCGATAGATCGACTGTTCATCTTCTCTGTGGACCACGATTTCCTGATCCTCATATTCGAATTTCACCATTTGGTGGAGGGTAGAAGGCACAGCACTAGCGGCATGAATCCAAGGCCTTCCCAGAAGAAATTTATAAGATGTATCCATATCCAGCACTTGGAATGTCACCTCGAAATCCACCGGTCCGATGGTCAAGATTAGGTCGATTTCCCCGATGGTATCTCTTTTGATGTCGTCGAAGACTCTCACACAGACATTGTTGGGATGAATTCTTCCGGTCCCGATTTCCATACGTTGCAGTGTGGAGAGTGGGCAAATGTCAACACCCGAGCCTCCGTCTACCATGACTTGCTTAACATAATATCCCTCACAGTTGACAGTCAAGTGCAAGGGCTTGTTGTTAGCAGCTCCCTCTGAAGGCAAGTGATTTTTGCTGAAAGAGATTTGATTAATGGTAAAGAATCTTTCCGCCATTCTTTCAAGTTGCTCTACCGAAGTTTCAGCTGGCATATAGGCTTCATTCAGAGTTTTCATCAACACCCTTTGATGCTCAGGGGATTTCAACAGCAATGACAGTAAAGACACTTGCTCAGGACATTTTTGCAATTGATCGACCACCTCGTAGTCAGCCATTTCTTCTTTTGAAAGAAGACTTCTGCCTCCTCAGCATTCACATGTTTCTTAGGCGGGAAATGCCTTTTGGTAGCATTGTTTACCTCTTCTATGTTTGAGTACTTTTCGGCGGGAACATTTTCTGGAAGCCCTCCCGGGATTCTTTCCCTTTATACGTAACCACCGTCTGATGGTAGTTCCATGGTACTGCAGTTGGGTTGGTCACAGGATTTTGTGGTACGCGTCCAATAACCACTGGCTCACTCAGCCGAGGTGGTTTGATTGTCCCCCGTACCACATAGGCTTGCTTGGGTACATACACTTGTGTTCCTTTTTTCACTTCCAATTTCTTTGGAGGATTCACAATCAGCTTATTTTCTTGACGACCTCACGAGATATAGAGAATTCCATCCTTGGGAGGTGTTTTGGCTTCAGCTTTCTTTTCTGGCTCCGCCTTGGTGACTCTGTTTTTCTTATCCCCTTTATCTTGCTTTGGGGCAACCTTTGGCTTTCTTTCTGCATCAGCAATAGTAATGATGGCCTTTAATTCCGGATCGAACTCTTTATCCTCGCAGATCATTCAAATCACAGGTCCATTATTGTGGGCTGGCAAAGGATTGTTGGTCACATTTGGGACCTCCTCGTCCCTCATCACTATCTTCCCTTGCTCTATCAAGTCTTCCATGGCTCTCTTCAATGTCCAACAGTTTTTCGTATCATACCCCTCAGCTCCTGAGTGATAAGCACATCGGACGCCCCGCTGATAGGATGGTGATTCTGGGTTTTTCTTGTTTTGGGTATGGGCTGCAGCAAATTCATTTGAACAATTTTCGGGAACATAGTGGAGTACGGTTCACCGATTGGTGTAAAGTTTGGTCTTCTGGGTGGTTCCCGAGGACAGAAGTTAATCTGCGGAGGTCGATGATTATAGTGGTTCTGGTGGGGAGGATGATTTCTTGGGAATGGAGGTTGATTTCTATTGGCAAGTGCCTGCGGCCGACATAAGGGTTGAGTGTTCATGACCGCATAAGGTGGAGGAGCATAAGCCACATCATGATCAGGGTAGTAATGTTGAGGGGTTCTTTCAGAAAATACAGTTCTAGGAGCCCGGTATCTTCTTCCCCCTGATACTGCCATAATTGTTTCCTCTTTCTTTTTACCTTTGGCCATTCATCCAGACCCGCCTTGGATGGCTTGGGAGGTTGCTCTGATGTCCGACTGACTCACAATCCTGCCCGTTTTCAAACCATTCTCTACCATTTCACCAATCTTGATTGCCTCTGCAAAAGGTTTACCCATGGCCGACATCATGTTCTGGAAGTAGTCTGCTTCATGGGCCTGAAGGAAGATAGTGGCCATTTCTACTTCATACATGGGAGGTTTCACCCTCGATGCCTGTTCGCGCCATTTAATAGCATATTCTCTGAAGCTTTCCAAGGGTTTCTTCTTCAAATTTCCCAAGGAGTTCCTGTCCGGCACGATGTCGATGTTGTATTGAAACTGCCTTACAAAATCTCTAGCAAGATCGTCCTAAATGTGCCATCGTGAGACGTCTTGGTCTATATACCCCTCTGAGGCAATGCCTACTAAGCTTTCTCCGAAGTAAGCCATCAACAACTCTTCTTTTCCAACGGCCCCGCGCAACTGATTACAATACTTTTTCAGGTGAGCTATGGGATCGCCATGCCCATCATACTTTTCAAACTTTGGCGTTTTAAATCCCATGGGCAGGTGCACGTGAGGGAACATGCATAGATCAGTATAGGAAACACTTTTCTGCCCACTTAAGCCTTGTATATTTTTTAAGCTCTGCTCAAGGCTCCTCATTCTTTTCGCCATCTCATCTTGTTCAGGGGCTTTGGGAGTTTTATCTTGCCCCGGTGTAAGCTCAAATGGTGGTGGCTGAGGGTAAGTGTATGTGGGATATTGAGGAGTATCTGCTTGAAATATGGGATTTTGGAAGGTGAAGGCCGAAGAATCAAAAGCCGGCCTAGGTAGTGAAGGTTGTGTGGTAGCGGAGCATGGTGGAGCAGTAAAAATATTGGGAGCTGCTCCTGATGTAAACACTTGGGGGCGTACCTCAGAAGGCATTCCTATAAAGTGAGAAGACGGGGTATTCGGGTGACTGATGGGGATGTTAGAAGTACCCCCGGTTCTCTTGGGTCACTTTCTTTTTGTCACCTTCATCGGTTGCGGCTTGCAAGCTATTTTCAAACAGGAGATCCTGAACCTATTTTTCCAATGCTCCTATTTGGGCCCTGTACTCCTTTTCTTTGGCTAACCAATCCCATTGTACCTAAGACCCGTCAGTGAATTGTTGTACATGTGGACTTTTGGCGGGTCTCTAGGTAATTTGAAATCCTTTTCCAAACCAGACCAAGTATTTTGGGTCCACTTCGCCTTTAGCCTAATCCCGCACTATGGTTTTAGGCTCAAGATACCTACATTCATTCCATATTTGTCGGATTTTTCCTTCCGGAAATGCAGTTTTTGGGCCTAACTCTATGATTTTCTGCTCAGGTCTTCGTCACCGTGGACGGTTTGGAATATTCCCAGTTGCCTCAAGACTCGGTAAGAAGCATAGGGTTGGATACTCCGAATGCCCATTAAAATAATATAAGGTACTTCGGCCGATGTGTATACCGCCTCAGTAGCGGGAAGCCATCCAAAAGCCCATTCAACTTTATCCGCAGTCAAAGATCTTAAGCTTGACAACCAAACCTCAGTGCCCTCAAGGAACTCAATACCTGTTACCCGAGTTCTAAACTCCTCAATGCAACTTAGCCCGATTAGGCCATAGTTTATACACCCCGTGCGATGACAAAGGTGCTCCTGTATCCATAGCTGTAGTAATAGATTACAACCCTGAAAGAATTTTACACCCTCTCGGCACATGGTCAAAGCTCGATACATTTCTGCCATAATCAGGGGAACCACCGTGCTATTAGACTTCTTTATGGCAACATCCAACATTCCTACAAGGCTAATGTCTATGTGACCGTCTTTTCGTGGACAAATCACGACCCCCAGAAAAGATACCATGAAAGACAATCCCCGTCGGGCCTCCCATTTATATTTGTTTCCAGCGTGTGTCAAACCGGTATTGGGCTCCTCAAAACCTTTCGGGTTGCCATATCTATAGTATAAGAAATGAAGTGTGCAACACCCTTCTGATAGATGTTTATCTTGAATGTCCCGACTAATGCTCAACAAATCCAAGAATCTGTGGAGGGTTACCTGTCTTGGTGCCAATGGATATCTACTCCTGAGGTTCCCGTTGAGACCCGCATATCCCGCAATCTCCTCTAGTGTGGGTGTAAGCTCAAAGTCCGAGAACCAGAATATATTACGAGTTGGGTTCCAGAATGGTATCAGTGCTTCAATAATATCCGTTCTTGGTTTAATGTTCAATAGTCCGACGAGGCCACCCAAAACCTTGACCACGGTTTCTCTGCTACCTTTTCCCAAGTCATTCCACCACATGTGGAGCTTCAAAGGGATCTCACTCAGGACTTAGAAGGGTTCAATGTCAGTGGTATTCATCCTGCATATTTATTTAAAGGGGATTTAATGACTTATTTTGACCTAACTGAAAAGTGGCTATTTTTGCAAAAAAAATTATTTAGAAAAACAAGGACATGGTTTTCCAGATACGACCTTTCAGCACTTCTGGGAGGAAGATTTTAAGGTTATGCCCACAAACCATTTAAAAATGACTCAGGGTGGTTATTCTTGAAAAATCAGCCTTCCGACGCCTTTTTGGGGACATTCAGCTTATTTTAACAAGAATGGCATCGCCCGACTTATTTATGACGAAAATTAAAATTTTGGCTTTTTTTTTGCTATTTTGGCAAAAAGGGTGGTTGGACCCGATGAGGGTTGCCTACGTATCTCACATCCGGTGAGAATCAAACCAGCGTAGTTCGGGCAGATTTGTTAAAACCAAATATTTGTTAAAACATTTTTTTTCATTTTTTTTTCTTTTCAAATATTTTTCCCTTTTTTTTTCAAAAATACGGCAGCATTTCGGTACTATTTGGGCATGGGTTTTTCAAAACAAATGGTTACCCTCACTTAGTCCTAATACTGCTATTTTTCTCAATTTTCACTCATTATATACAAGTCGATCAACATGCAAAGACGCGCAAATAAATGCGCAAGTAGCACGTAAGATGCATCAGGATGGTCTTTTCATTTCAGGTCACCTGTCCTAGACGTACCCAACCCTTGTGTTGAGTCCCGAAGGTCAAATGCACTTGATGCAAACAAGCGTTCCTACTAGGGATCCGGCATGAGGTTTTGTTATACTAGGTTTAAAACCTGGGTTTATTGTTCTAGACCTTGCTTACCCGAGCGGACAGCTCGAGCCGAGGAAGCGTACCGGGGATACAGAAGCTCCGCCGGCTTAGCAACTTATCCAAACCTCGTTCTAAATGGGAAAAGACTCTAAACAGAAGAGAAGCTACACGAAGTGCACCCTTCTCCATGATGTAGAAGACTCAGAGAGAGGAATGGATTCGTAACAGTTTTATATATACAATTCAACAAATATCAAAGCGGTAAAACATTTAGCATATATAGCATGTAGAAAAATTAGACAAAGCCAAATATAACAATTATATTAAGCTCGAATTCTTGAACCCTGAATCGAAATTCTGGGTTCGTTTCCCCAGCAGAGTTGCCAGAGCTGTCACACCTCCTTTTTTACACACCTACCCCGAAGGATAAATGTATAAGGGAGTTTTTCCATTTAAAGAGACATTATTCGAAATGGGATTATTTATTTATTTCAGAGTCTCCACTTGGGATAGGTTTGGCTTTTGGTGTCCCAAGTCACCAGTTTATCTTGAATCCCAAATTGAGGAAAATTTGACTTCCCGAATGGAGTCTGCGAACTAGAAATTCTGAATAAGGAATTCTGTTGACCCGGGGGAAGGTGTTAGGCACCCCCAGATCCCGTGGTTCTAGCACGGTCGCTTAAACTATTATAATTAGCTAAAATCTAATTTTAGTACATGTCATCCTATAGTGCAATTTTTGAATTATTTACCGCTTTTAATTAAATTTTTTAAGAAATTGAATGTCGTTTAAAATGTGTTTTTGGATCACGTCACATGAAATGCACCCGGATCCGAAACACATTCTATTCAACATTTTGGGATTTGGATTTGGGTCACATGAAATGCGCACCCGAATTTAAGAAGGTAATATTATTACAGAACGCGCCTAAAGCAACTAACATGTTATTAACTTTGCGGGAAGCCATGAAAATTCGCTAAATGGCTCGTCCCGAATTCTAAATATTTTTAAGAGAGGTAATTAAAGAGGGCCACGCAATTCGAGATTTTATTTGGCGCGGGGCACCTTGTTTTATTTTTTAAAAGGCCAACCTAAAGATACTATTGTTCTCTTACTAAGAATTGTCTCAAGAAGTCCTAATTAATTAGCATAGTTGATGAATCATTACTGAAATATTCGAATAAATTCGGGCCCCAAGGTCAAGTCCAAATCCAAACAAAAGAATCTCCATTTTGAAAACTCTTTTAATTCGAATCTGCTACTTATCTTAGAAGGCCTAAATTTGCATTACGTCACCTATTTCAAATATGAATTAAACTTTCAGCCCCTTTGGACTTTGAAACCAGTTCACAAATGAGAGATTTCAATGAGTATGGATTGAGACCCCAAGGTCTCGCACTGATTATATGAATGGGTCCATGGTTGAGGGAACTGGGCCCAGTATATGTTGGTGTACGAATTTCGGCCGTTAAGCTAATCACTATTATCTGGGCCTTGCACTTGGACCCAGCGTGACAGGGGCAGAGTACAGTTATGGACTGGATGCATTTAGCAAGCTGGGAGGAGGCTTTGGGCTTTGGCTGAAGCCAAGCCCAATGACTAACCTAAAGAACACTTAACGGATTGGGCAAAAATGGGAAAAAACTGATTATCAACATAAGCATTATTAATTCAAACTGGCTTTGACTAAGCATGTGTACTGATTATTTGACCAAAACGTGAAACATTAAGCATGACTTAAACTCAGATTCAATTTATAAACCTATGTCAGGCTGTAGTTTTAGTTTCAACTAGCAACACAACTTAAAATTT